>CATIWO010073886.1:0-13986 GCA_949673435.1 Macaranga tanarius | reverse complement strand
TGTAGTAATCTTATAGTTGGTGATCTTAGTGATTACTAATTTTAATAGTCAATTGATATTTAATATTTAGTGATCTTATAGTAATTCATACTAATATACATTAACATTATGTAATATCATTGATATTAATACTAATTTACGTTATAAATATGTAATTTTTACTATAATTACAAATTTTTAATTATATTTACTTAACATTCACAATAATATACATCAAAATTATCTAATTTTTATACCAAACGAGCTTGTTCGCGATCTTGTTCACGAACATTCTAAATGAGCCTGTTCACGAACATCCTAAACGAGCTTGTTCGCGAGCCTGTTCACGAACATCCTAACGAGCTTGTTCGTGAGCTTGTTCACGAACATCATAAACGATCTCGTTCGCGAGCCTGTTCACGAACATCCTTAACGAGCTCGTTCGCGAGCTTGTTTGCCAGCTGGCTCACGAACATATTAACGAGCCTGTTCACGAACTTTAACGAGACAAGTTTTGAGGTGTTTGAGCTCTGTTCGTTTATCTTTCGAGCTTCAAAATTATGTTCGGGCTCTGTTCATTTAACTTAATAAACGAGCTTGAATGAACTTTTAACGAGCCGAACACCGAGCTGCTCGCGAGCGGCTCTGTTCGTTTACACCCCTATCACTGACTGTCTATTATCACATGTCGGCACAAAGCTTCATAGAAGGGGCTGTGAGGTGCTTGTCTAGAGCACCTTCTAACAAGCCCACCAAAAATATATATCAACAGCAAGAAATAAATTGGAAAAGGGGCCTCAATTTTCAATATAAAGCATCATCTCCTAATTTAGAAAATATTGCCACAAGCATAATAAATAACATAGAAATTGAAGATAATTCATGCTATGCTATTTCTGTTAGTCATAATAATGATCATTACATAGATCAACTCACTGTGCATCCAAATATGCAGATAAGGAAGAAACCTATAAGAGAGGAGAGATGAAATGTACCTTTTATAGTGACTAGATATCTGGCAAGCACCCTCAATTATTAGTCACTCCCCCTAAAGAGTAATAGGAATATAATGACAAGTTTCAGGATAAGATATTAATATATTCCATCCCTCACACCCTAAAATTACATTAAATATATATATATATGAAAAGTCTAAAATACCTCTAAGATATTTAAAAATGCTACCCCTTGACATTTTTCCTCACTTAAATGGTTGACGTCGTCGTTGACTGTCTTAACGAATTCTTTAATTTCACACTTGAATGGTTGAAGGTCTTCTTTTTTCTCTCAACTATTCTCTTCACCTTGCCCTTTACACTTTACTAGATACTCCTTATATTTGCATCGGGTGGAAGCTACGATATGCTTTCGTAAGGTATCTTGTAACACCATTATTCATTCTGCCTTGTAAATTACTGGTCGCTTTACCTAGTTACAAGTGACATCTTCTATGATTAGATGATAAGGTTGTAGATTGCTCATATAGAAGACAGGGTGAACTTTTCATCCACTTAGGTAGTTGAACTTTATATGTTACTAATCCCACTTTGAAAACAATAGGAACATGGCCTTCATATCTTTTTAGAAATCTTTAGTCTTTATTGCAAAGTCGAACTTATTCTGGAAGTAGTTTTATTAGCACCATTTTCCAACTTTAAACTCATGTGGTTGGTAGTTCAAGTTTATCCAATGCTTCATTCATTAAAATGCTTACTTCAAGTGCTCTTGAGCGATCTCTTCATTTCTGTTTCCACTCCTTAGTAAAGTTATATGCTTTTGAATTTTTTCCCCTTGTATGGTCCCTTAATAGAGTATGGCAATAATGGTTATTGACCTATTATAATCTCAAATAAACTTTGTTAGTACTAAAAACTTTTGTTAGATTAAAAAATAAAATTGTGCTACATCTAGCAAGGATGCTTAGTTTTTGTAGCTATAGAGTGCCTCAAGTATTCTTTAAGAAGACTATTGTATCTCTCTATTTGACCATCTATTTGAGGATGGTAGCTAGTAGACATGTCTAAACATGAGCCAAGAGACACAAGAGTTCTTTCCAATCATTTTCTATGCTTTTGGAAACTCCTAATATTTTACTATATGCTTGAAAAATGCTTTAGCTGTGTCCTCGAAGGAGTTGAATTTTGGCATCGAAATAAAAGTGCAATATTTAGAGAATCCATCAACAATAAGCAAAGTAGAATGGTATTCCCTTACTCGTGGTAGACTAGTAATGGAATTTAATGATACATCCAATGATACACTCTACTATAGTTGGCTTCATATTGGTAAGGGTTCTAATAAGCCCACTATCTTCTATCTATCTACTTTGTCTTATTAGCAGATTAAGTAAGTTTTAATTTTCATTCAAACATTATTTTACATTATAGGCTAATAGTAATTATGTGATAAAAGAGCCAGTGTTCGCTGCTATCCTAAATGGCTTGCCCCCAAAGTGTCATGGCATTTATGAAGCAATAAATTCCTTAAATTTCTAGTCTTTGATATATACAATAAATCCTTCTTGGTAACCAAAAGGTCATCTTCCAACCAAAATTGTCTTGTCTTCCTTTACTTTGCTAGGTTCATGATTATGACAACTTATGGATCCTTTTTTGAGTTCTCCTTAATATGATATGGGATGGAGGTTTCCATCTAGCTAGTAAAAAAAATTGGCTAATTGCTTTATTATTACCAACTTTGCTTTTCTACCTAAGTGCATTTGCCACTCTACTAGTCTTCTTTGACTTGTATGTCAAGTGAAAATCAAATACTACTAAATGTTCTTACCATCGGACTTATTATGGGTTCATCTTGAGTTGAGTTAAGAAATAATGTTATCTGTCTTTATTACAAACTTTAACCTTAAGAGGTAATTAATTCCTTTATGTCTGCAAATAATGAAAAATTACAAGTAATTCTTTCTTATAAGTTATGTACTGTCATTCTATCTCACTTAACTTATGACTTTCAAAGGCAACAGGATGGTCTTCCTATATTAATACTCCTAATGCAAAGTCAGAGGCATCAATTTGAACTTCGAATGATTTTAACATATCTAGCATAGTAAGTACTGGATTTTCCAAGAGTTCATTCTTCATATTTTCAAAAGCTTCCTTATAACTTGAAGTCCATTTTCAACTATTGGTTTTCTTTAATAACTTTGTTATTCGAAACCCTTAATAAATCTTTAGTAGTAATTAGCAAGCTTTAAAAAGAAATAAAGTTAGATCAAGCAACTCGAAATTCTCTATTCTTATATTGCTTTTTTCTTAATTGATCTATGTGGATGCGATCTTCCTCCATTATGTAGCACAAGAATTTTATAATAGTTTGACTAAAAGCATATTTCTTTCATTTCATGTACAGATGATTTTGTCTCAATTTTTTAAAGACTACATAAAGGTATTTTTCATGCTCAGCTAGAGTTGCATTGTAAAATACAATATCATTCAAGTACACTACTACAAACTTATCTATATAATCATGAAAGACCTAGTTCACAAGAGTATAAAAAATAGCGAGAGCATTAGTTAGTCCAAAAAGGTATAAGAAGTTTAAATGCACCATATGAGGTTACACATATAGTCTTAGATTCATCCCCTTCGGTAATGTACACTTGATGATACCATGATCTTAAATCTAGCTTACTTCCAATTGATCAAAGAGATCAACTATAAAGGGAATTGGATATTTTTTCCTTATGCTGACTTTACCGAGGGCTCTATAATTAACATATAACTTCAAACTCTTATCTTCTTTCTTCTGGAAGAGTATTGGTGCATTAAAAGGAGTTTTATAGAGTCGAATAAATCCTACTTTGAGTAGTTCATCTAGTTATTTACTTATCTATATTAACTCAAGAGGTGCCATTCTATATAGAGCTCTTACAAGAGGCTTGATCCCAGTATTAATTTAGTTTTATAGTCAATCTCTATTATTGGAGGTAAAGCTTGAGGCAATTTGTCTAACATCACATACACATTTTCAAATAACACATCCTTTAATTGCTTTGAGCCCCATTATCCTTTTTATTTCTCTTCCCTAGTAGGAATTGCTATATATATTGATTCTCCCCATTTTAATCCTTTCTTGAATTGCATGGCTGACAACATCCTTTTTTCATATGTAGGGCTCATGGTTATTGAAATTATCCCATTATCAGTAAGCAATTTGCTACAAAAATTAAAATAGTTCTAGTTTATTTTAAGAAGTACAACCTCGACACTATATCAAAATCATCTATAAAGGCTATTGTGAAACTACATATTTCGACTCCATGGTCCCAACTAACATGATACATTTTGAGCCATTCCCATAGTTTATTGGGCTTAAGAGTTTATAGCTATGATCTTTCCTTTATCTTTCCCTACTTTTATTCTAATCTTTCCCTACTTTTATTCTAAGTCATTTCATCATATTATTCACCATAAATTATAAGTTTCTTTAGTGTCTACAAGAGTTTGAATGAGTTTTCCATTTTTAATATTATATATATATATATATATATCATTTTGAAGTACCAAAAAATCTAAGAGCAACATCATAGCTGGATCATTCTATTATCCCTCTTGAGAGTGTCCTTATGACTCTTCATTTTAAATTACACTTATAGCATTTAGGGCTCCTTTATTAGAGTATTCCACAACCTTGCATGGTCCACTACATAGAAAACACTTTATACTTGGAGCATCTTTCTTGAGCATTATTCTTATCCTTGAGGTTTTATATTCTATGAATAAAAGTTCCTCTCACAAAAGTAGGGGGTTTTTTCTCCCCCTCTAACATTTTTCATTCTTCTTTATGTTTTATGGGTGTTCATGGTCTGTTTGATCAGTTTAAAGTTAAAATTTCTAACCAAACAATAAAGTCATTTTTTAAATCTTTAAATTCTTAACCAAATCAAACATCATTAAAAATTATCCAAGCCAAATTAAACATCATTAAAAATTATCCAAACCAAAAATATTTAAATTCAGTTTGGATGATCAATTTAGTCAGTTTTAAAAAAATAATAAATGAAAAATTAATTATAATACATCTCATCAATTCTATTAAAAGTACTACAAAATACAAGCCAAATTATGGAGTCATTCTAGAGTGAAAACAGTTGTATCTATATAACTAGAATTAAGACCAATAGATTAATATTTATTTAATTATAGTCATGGATATATTTTAGAGGTATTGATATACCAAAATAATCAATGGTTGTAATTAAATAAAATTAATCTAATGGTTCTAATTTCATTTGTATAGGTACAAACTTTTGTACTGCAACAAGAGCATGTATTCATCATTTGTAGCATAATAGTAAAATGGAGTTGCTACCATAAAAAATAATAAAAAAAAACTTGAAGACAATTTGCCAAAAAAACTAATATATATATATGAGATAAAATTATGGACATTTTGTATAAAGTATAAAACAGAAAAAATTTAAAAAGTTGTGAGTACTTCAAGAGTTTGCATGTAATGAAAAGTGTAAAATGATAAAAAAAAATTAATGCATATTAAGGTTGCATAATGATTATATGCCCTATATCCTACTTATCCTACATATATGGAAAACAAAAAGGTATAGTATCATCATATTATTGGTTCAGTTTAGTTTTATTAAAATTTCATTTTTCTAAACCAGAACCAAACCAAAACTTCATGGTTTAAAATATTTTCAAACTATGACCAACCATTAAACACTTTAAACTATAATTTTCAGTTTGACTTGGTTTGGATTAGTTTGTATTGGTTAATTTGGGCAATTTTTATGCACCCTATTTTGTTCTTATAAAATTCCAACTCTTACGCTTGAAATTTTCATATTGTTGGATTTATCTATATGTGTTCCCCTAGGAACTTCTTACTGATTTATCTGTATGATTATCCTCATCAGTAAAGGAATTAATTTTTCTCTTATCACCACTTTCTAAGTAATCCTCCAAGCTTTCAATTGTTGAAATGGTTGCATTAGCATCTTTAACTCTTGTTCTTTGTAGTTCTTTCTTGACAAATGGTTTTAAGATAGTGAAAAATTGTATACCCTATTGGCCCCAACTATATTTGGTATGTTGAGGATTAGGGTAAAGAATTGTCATAAACACTCCCAAATTGAATTAGTATGCCTTAACTCTATAAGTTGAGTGTGAAACCCATGTTCTCTAAATAGAATTGAGCCCTCAATTCTCACTTAAAATCTTCCTACCTTGTCACAAAGCATCTACCAATTTTCATCTCTTTAACTTTAGTTCACCATTAGAGTTTTTCATCCTCCACCATATACATAAGAATAATTTTCAATTGTTATTCATCTATATTTACCATTAGTGCCTTAAAATGGAGTTCTATTTAAAACAAGAAGTTATAAACTATCTTGGATTCCCGAGCGCCAAAAAAGGGTTTTGGTTTAAGAATTTTTATTCTTCCTATCAAAATGCCTCCACTACCACCCATGTTAAACAACTCTGCCACTTTCCCATAGACATCTCACACCTCATCGCGTAATAATTATATTGCCTCTTTGCTTCATTAGTCAAAACATCAAAAGCTTCAAAATGTTCCTGTATGCCTTAATGATCTAACTAGGTAATTTTTCTAGAGTCTTCATATGAGACATAGGACTCTCCAGTTGCTCTAGTAATATGTTAGAATCACCTCGCCTTAAATGGTCTCCATGTTAGGCGCTTCAAGATTTGTTAGCCGACCCTCATAGGAAGATAACTTAGCCAAGATTGGTTAACATCAACTTGTTTACAAGCATCTCAAGTAACTTGACTTTCGCTACCACAACATTAAGCAATGTAACTTTGTTCAAAATATTCTCTAGTGGGCTCACTTTAGTCACTGCAACCTTAAGTGACTTCTATTTTTTCAAGCACCTTAATGTGCGCCTCTTTAGAAACATTCACCTTTACCACTATTTTACCTTATAAAGGATTAAGTGTTGCTTTGATACTGAATGTTATGGGCCCACATAAATCTTCATAAAAAGGGTTATATGGTGTTTATCTAGAATGCCTTCAACGCCAACCAAGAATACACTTATGGAGTGATATCAAGGGTGAGAGGTTTATGAGTTGAACTAGACCAAGTCCTTGACTCTCACATATAAGTCTGAGCATCAGTTGGGTCAGTTTAAATTTGAACTAACCCTGATTAGGTTTGTGTAATAAATAGATGGGGCTAAACCAAACTAAAAGAGACCTATAAACTGAACAGTCGATAAACTGAATGAGGTTAGGTTGCATCGGATCGGAACTTGGATTGGGCTCAGTTGGGTTGCGCTAAAAATTATTTGGTTAGAGCAAAAAAATATGTATGTAAATTTCATTGACATATTTTTTAGTTTGTTTACAATATTGAAGGACTTTAGGCCTTTAATTATAATTTTTCAACTTTTAAGTTGTATGCTATTTCTTAAATATAAAAATGAATTGTGCAGTAAAATTATCCAAAATGAATACAATTTAAAAAAAATTTGAATGCCTACATATATAACAAAAAGCAGGATAGTAGACTACGTAGGTTAAAACCATCGAAAGTCACTAAGTGAGGTTAGTCAGCAGAACCAAACTCTGTAGACTTTATGTCTTCCACCCAAAAAAATAGTTAAAATTTACCTACACAATGCATTAAGAATAGAAGATTTTTCCAGAGCTCTACCAGGACTAGGCATATGAGCACATCGCCAGGTTATAGATGATTATAATAGACTCTCTATGATTACTCCAGTTCTCATGAGCAACTTATGCTAGCCAGACCGTACTCCTTTCGCATTGGTTTCTGGCTACTGCCTACCTCTTATGCTCATGAATCCTATAAGTTACCACAGAGGGATATGCTCATATACATGATCTCAATGAAGTTAGTTAAACAGGATCATTTTTTTATCATAAGATTTCTGATGTGCAAGATCCTCTTACGAGGCAAGCACAGAGCATACTCTCTGATGACTTATGAAAGAGACATGATTATTATGATATCTACAGAGGAAAGTGATGCATTGCAATTAGTATAGTAGTTTTAGTGTGTTTCATGCATATTTAGATTGCATTTAGTTCATATTTTAGTTTAGTTTTCATGCATTTTATTCATAATCACAAATGCTTTTAATTTTCATTATTCTTAGTGAATTTTTATTAATTTAAATGACTTATAAATGTTTTGAAGTTTGATTTGTAGCTTGTGAAAGTTATATGGACATATTGAGGTGATTCATAGTCAAAGGAATGTAGGAAGCAAGCTTTGGAGTGTATGTGCACTATCACTACACGGCACTGCATGTCACTGCTTGGCACTAATATGCACTATCACGAATCAAAACTTTTACCCTTGTCTTTCACGAGTCGTGACCAAATGGAACTGTCATGAGTCGGCACAAGCTTCACGACTCGGCATGGTGTGAAGAGACACAATACTTCGGACCATGTTGCACTCTTTTGGCCATAACTTCCTCTACATAACTCAGATTTGAGTGATTCAAGTTGCTATGGAAAGATATTATTAGGGGGATATAAATTCTATGAAGACATCTGGACCTAATTCACTCGTATGAATTGCCGAAAATACCTTTTAATTGACTTCCAATGTTGAACAATGTGATTCTTCACCAAGATTTGTAGCTTTTAGTTTGATATGTCTTGTACCCTTAGCTATCAACTTCAGAACATAAAGTACTCTATTTTGTCTCTACAAAAGATATAGAAGATATTATTAGATAATTATAGATTATTATTTTGAGAGATAAAAGTAGTTAGAACTTAAAGTTATTGATATTCAAGGAAGATCAAAAGAGCATTTGCCTTGTAGACATTTTCATTCATCAAGTTATTATCAAAGGAGATTATTGGAGACTCTAAATTTATTTCTAAGTGTTTCTAACTCTTTCTCTTTATAATTCTTTTAGTGTTTTGAATATTATTTTATTTGTGTTTATGTTATTATTCATTATGTATCTAGGCTAATTGCTTAGTAGGTTGGAATTGCAATGGATGATAGTTTCAATGAATGATATTAATTATTTTGCATTATTGAATGAATAACTTGATTTCAATTGAGTACTTAAATGTGTTGTATATACTTTATCACCATATATGATGTTTTAGTCAAATATTCATAACGAGAGTTAGGATGTTTGATGGAAATACATTTGATTTCACTTAAAGGATAGGAAAGTACTTAGAGACAAGAAATCCACTTTGAGGGATTAAAGAATTGACAAAGAATTTCATAGTTTTTGTTTATCTCTGCAATGACATAAGAGTTCTTGTAGACTCTAGATGGAAATGCCCTTATTTGACAACAAGAGTTGCTCTTAAAGATTTTAGGTAATATTCTCCAATTATTGCATTCATGGTTAATATAATTGTTTTGCGTTAATAATTTATTTTTCTATTCTATGTTGTAATCTCCACCTACACTTCTTTGAATATTATTGTTATTATTAGATATATTTATTTAATTACATGTTTTAGTTAATTTTGTTATTTAATTAGATTTATAATTTGATTTATCATAATTTGATTTTTGGTGAGCCTATTCATCTTAGTATTTATTCGATTAATACTTGATTTTCTCATTTTTCTCTTTGTTCGATCCCTTACTTATCCTATATTCAGCCATATAAGCTAGGATATACATTCTAACTCACATCAGAATTTGGCACTGTTGCCGGGGAAAATGGTGTTGGAATCAATATTAGTTTAGGATAGAATGGTTGCTTTAGGATTTTATATAGTTTAGTTTTAAATTTTAATTTTCTTACTTGATAATTAACATATATATTTCTTTTATTTTCATTTTATTTGTGATTTTCTATGCGATGTACTTGTAGTTCTGGTAATATTTTATTATTTGACCCTGAAATTGAATGTACTTTTCATCATTTGCGTAGGGAACAAAGACAAGTAAATATGGCTGAACTGCAAAGAAGAACTCTAGGAAATTTTGCCTTACCAGATATCACTGAAAATTCTAGAGGAATTGTAGCTCCAACTATTGCCAACAACAATTTTGAAATCAAGCCAAGTGTCATCCAAATAGTGCAAAATAATAAGTTTGGAGGTTTGCCGGGGGAGGATCCATATGCCCACATCGTCACCTTTCTTAATGTTTGTGCAACCTTCAAGATCAACAATATTTCAGATGATGCAATAAGGCTATAGTTGTTTCCATTTTCTGGGAGGGATAAAGCTCAAATTTGGCTTGCTAGTTTACCTAGCAATTCTATCACTACATGGGATCAATTGAAGCAAGCTTTCCTTTATAAGTATTTCCCACCATACAAGACAACTAGGCTTCACAATGAGATTAACACTTTCAAGCAAAACAAGGAAGATACACTTTATGCAGCTTGGGAGAGATTCAAAGAGCTTCAAAGGCAATGTCCTCATCATGGGTTGCCCGATTGGATGATTCCTCAAATTTTCTACAATGGGCTATCCGATAATGCTAAGAGAATTGTAAATGCAGCCTCTAGTGGTAAATGGATGAACAAGACACCAACAAAAGCTACTACTTTGTTGGAAGAACTAGCATCTCAAGGCTACATGGGTGATGAAACTACTTTAGCAAAAGGAAAAGGAATGCTTGAGTTAGATAGCATAAATATATTAAATGCCAAGGTGGATGCTTTTATAAAGCTTATAAGTAAAGCTCAAATTAATTCGGTTGAAAAAGCAAGCTCAACTTGTGAATTATGTGGAGGTCCTCATGCATATAATGAATGCAATATGAGTTCAAGTAGGGAAGTAAACTATTTACAAGGAGTTTTCGACCAAAGAAATGGACCAATCTCAAACACCTATACCCCTCAATGGAGGAACCATCCCAATGTTTCATGGTCTAACCCTTCACAACTTAAACCAAACACTAAACCACAAAATCCACCCGGATTTCCTATGAAACAACAAGCTTTCAACCCTACCCAATCCAAATCCAACCTTGAAACTCTTATGGAGCAATTTATTAACCAAAAAATTACCATTAATAAGCAAAGTGAGAAGCAACTCAAGCAAATAAACTCTAAGCTTGAACAACTTGCTACTTATAACCGTATCCTTGAAACCCAAATTGCTCAACAAGCCTCTTCTTACAATTCTAAACCCTTGGGAAAGCTTCCTAGCCAACCGGAGTTTGCACTAAAAGAGACTTGCCAAGAAATTACTTTGAGAAGTGGTAAAGAGGTTGAAAATGTTGCTAGTAAGGGTAAGAAAGTGATTGATGATGATGATGTGGTAGAAGTGCGTAAGGGAGATGATGATGTTATTATTAGTAGTAAGGGTGTTGATGAAGGTGTAAAAAAGCGTAAAAAGGAAGATGCCATACCCAAAGATGATGAACCCAAGGTAGATCTTAAAACACTACCTTTTCCTCAATGGTTCATTAGGTGTACATTGGACAAGCAATTTGGCAAGTGTTTTGATTATCTCAAGGAGATCACCATTACTATTACCATTTATGGATATAATTAGAGATATGCCAGCATGGGGTAAGTTTTTGAAGGATATCATTAACCATAAGAGCAAGGTTAAGGAGTATGGATTAGTTTCTCTTATTGAAGAATCCAAGACTATGTACTCCAAGTCTTCACTAAAGCTTAAGAATCCAGGTTGTTTCACTGTTCCTTGTGTAATTAGCGGTACTTATTTTGATAAAGCTTTATGTGATATTGGTGTGAGTGTTAGTCTTATGCCTTACTCCATTTATAAGAGGCTTGACTTAGGAGAGCTTAAGCCTACAAATATGTGTCTTTCCATGGTAAACAAATCTGTCACTTATCCACTTGGCATTCTTGAAAATGTGCCAACCAAAGTGGGTAAATTTATTATACCTACCGATTTTGTTGTTTTAGATATGGAGAAAGATCATAAAATCCCAATTTTATTTAGGAGACCATTTTTGGTGATGATGGGTGTGATCATTGACATGAAGAGAGGCAAGATTACATTGGAAGTGAATAATGAGAGTATGGTATTTGATGTGTTTAAGATGATAAGGACTATACCAATTGAAGTGGCAAGTAGAATAGACTCACTTGATGTTATTGATGAATGCATTGATGAAGTGATACATGAGTGTATAAGGCAAGATCCTATTGAGCCATTCATGATGCAAGAAGCTAATTGAAACTCATGGAAGCTACTTCATACTTTCCTCCTCATAGAACTTCAAGGTTTAAACCATTAAGGAGGGATGATGATCCAAAGTCTACTTCAATAAATGAAGAATTAAAGCTAGAGCTCAAGCCTTTACCATCTAATATAAGATATGCATTTCTTAACTCTAACTTTAAATTTTCTTTTATTGTGAATTCATTTTTGCCTAAAAATAATATTGATGCTTTATGTGATGTGTTACTTAGTCATAAAGGTGCTATTAGTTATTCTATAAATGATTTGAAGGGTATTAGCCCTAATGTGTGCATACATAGAATCCTTTTAGAGAATAATGCTAAGCCTTCCATTGAAGCTCAAAGGAGAAATAATTATAGCAAGTGGGTAAGTCCAGTTTAAGTTGTCCTAAAAAAAGGTGGCTTAATGGTTGTGAAAAATGAGTCTAATGATTTAGTGCCCACTAGGACTGTCACTGGATGGCGTATGTGCATTGATTATAGAAAGCTTAACAAAGCAACTAGGCAGGACCATTTTCCATTACCATTTATTGACCAAGTTTTGGAATGACTGGCTAATTTTTCTTATTTTTGCTACTTAGATGGGCTTAGTGGTTTTTACCAAATACCTATTCATCATGATGACCAACCTAAGATCAATTTTACATGTCCCTATGGTACCTTTACATTTAGACGCATGCCTTTTGGGCTATGCAATGCTCCTGCTACATTTCAAAGATGTATGTTCTCCATTTTTATTGATCTAATTGATGATTGTGTAGAGGTTTTCATGGATGATTTTAGTGTTTATGGTGCTAACTTTTCAAATTGTCTAGAAAATCTTTTTAAAGTTCTTGACAGGTGCAAAGAGCATAAATTAGTGCTAAATTGGGAGAAATATCATTTCATGGTGCAAGAAGGCATTATTCTAGGCCATATGATGTTAATGTTGGGTTCCAGGTCACATACACGCAGCGAAAAACAAAAACTTTTGACCTTAAGAACCCACACCAAGATCTAAGTAGTTTAGATTAAATCAATATATATCGAGTGTAGAATCTTACCAAGATGAAATCAAAGGCAAGATTGTAGGAAGAAAGAGAGGAGGTTCACTCCGGTGACACTCTACCTCGAGCCTTTTGTTATCTTGTATCAGAATATAGATGCAGCCAAAGAGCAACGTCCTCTACCGGTATCCATACGAACAGAACACCCCAAAATGATGTTGGTGTGCTAGCACCTTTTCTCTCAATTTTCTCTCTGTATTTCTTTCTCTAAAGGAACGTATATTTTGTGAATGATAGATGTGCAGAGAACTCTCTTCTTCTCAACTCCTAAATGATATATCCATATATATATCTCCTAAGATTTAGTATTTCACAAGTACCAAAACTCTTTTTGGTTTTATCATTATCCTTTATTTATATATATATATATATCTTAAAACTATTTTAGATATATATTTATAAATATATTTTCCTTTTTAAAATTTAATTATGATAACTTTTACCATAAATAAATTTTAACCATTTACACATAAGAGAGATAATTATCCAATTGGGCTAATAAGCTCAATATTCATTTTGGGTATGTTCTATGTGTGTGACCCTGTAGGTTCACATAACGTTAGTAATGGGCCTTCAATCCAATTGGTAGCCCATAAGTCATAAGTGGCCTCTAGTAAGACATTATAACTACCCAAGTCATGTAAAGGTTAGTAATCCAACACAACCTATTTAACAACAATGCCACAATCCTTTTTCTACATGATATCTTAGATTGAATATAAGGCATGGTTTATGTCATCCTTAATTATTCAATTATTTCTCGATCTCAATTAGACTAAATTGATAACTCCTTATCAACTGATTTCAAGCATGGCCATGCATTTATATTCAGTCTAA
>CATIWO010073873.1:0-29747 GCA_949673435.1 Macaranga tanarius | reverse complement strand
TAATTCTAAACAAATTTGAATTAACTCTTTCAAATTCAAATCATATTGGGATAAAAAGTGTTTTCAAATTCTAGTATGATTAAGTTTTAAGTCCTATTATAATTAAATTGGGATTACAAATTTCTTAAATCCTAATTAAATTTGAATTTAAAAGTTCAAATTCAAATTATATTAGGATAAAAGTTTTCAAATTCTATTATGATTAAATTTTTATTTTTCTTCAAAATTCAAATTATTTTGGAGTCATAAATTTCTCAAATCCTAATTAAATTTGGATTTCAAAATTCCAATGAATTTATTTTTAAGTACCAAATATTTTCTAAGGCAGAAAATTAAATTTTTACAATACTCTTTAAATTTTTCGAGACATGTCCACTTCATCAAATTATGTGAACAAGTCTCGAGGGGGCATTTGTAGACACATAAATTTTCATAAATTATTTTTAGACCAATAAAATATTTTTGGTTTATTAAATAATTTAATTAGACTAATTACATATTTTAGTCTAATAAATTTATAAAGATTTTTGGACTAATCAAATATTTTAGTTTATTATCTTAATTAAATTATTTTAATGACCAATCAAGTTATTTCAAACATGTCATTAAGATAATGATAAATAGATAATAATTAAAATTATTATTTATTTAAATAATGATATAATTGAGCCAATCAAATTACATCAAAGGTAGTCAAAATCAATCCTACCACTAGAGTTATGGAATTTCATAACATCTACACTACCTCTACAAGATGCCTATAAATAGAGGTGCCTCTCATGCTTCAAATCATACATAACATAAGCATCAAACCTCTGCCCAAATTACAAATCAAATTCTCTACAAGATCATCAAGGTGTTCTTCAAGTTCTACAAGATCATCAAGGTGTTCTTCATCAACTTTTCATCAAATTGTTTCAAGATCAAGCTACAAAGCACTTGAAGCGCGTGGTTGTTGTGAGATTCGAATCAGATGATCCATATTCTTTATAATAAAAATAATATTAGAGATTGTACTCCACTTTTCTCAAATTTAATAAAGTTTTCAATTTGTTCCTAAATCTTCTTGTGTGATTTTTCTTACAAGAAATTTGTGTGTACACGTTACAATTGCATTGAGGAATGCAAATACGTGAAGGAATTGGTCTAAGACTCAAAAGCTCATCCCATAAAATTTTTAAATGTGTAAAGTAATTTGTAACTGACCTTGCACCTTGCCTTAATGATGTTATTTCCTCCTGCATATCAGAAATTCTTACTACATCTCCCCTTGAGAAGCGATCATATAAATCAGCCACAGATCATATGCATAATTTATCCAAATTACACTTTGTGTTATGATAGGTGATAAAGATTTCGTTAACCATGAAAGCACCATGAGGTGGAGTAATTGAAATATTAACAAATTTCATTTTATTCTTCGAAATCAAGGTGATATGCAAATATGAAGTGAGTTCATTGGGATGTAGATAATATATACTTGATGGATTATCTGTAAAACGATATGTGTTCTCCATTGAAAAAGCATTCAATTTTTCACTTGAAATATTTCTTTTTATAAGAGAAAAAGCCCAAGAAAAGTTGTTTGTTTACTGGGAGACAAGAAAATTTGAGAGCTCACACTCTAATATCATATTAGAGTTTTGCTAATAGTATGAAAAAATGTGAAGCTCATGATTTCATTTCTCAAACTAATTGCATATATACAACAGTTATAACAGACTGGCTTAGATAATCTTCTAGCTAACCAATCATCAGGTGCCTGCTGTAAAATAAGTTAACTATTATAGTGAAACTAATGTGTATATACATTAAAGGATAAGAGTGAATTTGTGCCCTCTGATAAAGAAATGATGAATTGATCTGATTGATTGTATCAGAAGTAGCAAGTACAGCAGCACAACAGGAAATAGGAAATGCTCACCAATTCTGTTATGATGAGTGATCATCAACTAGCTACAGCTGAACCTAGCTGAAGTAGGGAAGTATACACAAGAAAAGCACAACACAATAAAGCACAGTAAGACCATAACTTTTGTTGATCCAGTCCAATATAAATTTTACATTATTTTTAGCCTATATTCCATATTGGTTTCCTCCAATATATTATATTATATGAAATATATACTCTTACAATTATAAAATTTTATTTGATATTTTAATCAACAAATAATATGAGATTGTTGTGATCAACCACTTAATTTGCATTTCTAAAACATACAATTCATGCAAATAACTCAACCACAGTATTTGCATTGCCACATAAATACAAATTTGTGTCATTCGACATTCTATATAGTTGAGGAGGTGAGTTTCCATTTGTCAAAAACTATTTATAGTTCTCATTTTATTAAAATTATTTAATTAATATATTTAAATTATTATTATATTTTAAATTAATTAAATAAAATATATATATGTTAACACGTTATCTACGTGATTCACGACTATTTAATGACTAAATATAGAACATACCTGAAGTTTTTTTTTTCTTTTTTCTTTTTAGGGACTTATGAATATTTCTCCTTAAAAATGATGGACAGCATTAGAGAAGTAGTTTTAGTTATACCACCTCAAAAATTTATAAAATTTAAATTAAAAAAATAACTAAAAATAAAGTTAAAAAAATATATTAAAAGAAGTAAAAAAAATTATGAACAACCATCTAATAAAAACCAAAAAAACAACCAGAAAAAATTAAAAAATAACAACAACAGCCCAAGGCAACAACAATTCAACATAAACTTAACATATAATAATTAAAAAAAAAAAAGTCGATCTCGGTTGTCCTTTTCCGATGTAAAGTGGGACAACAATTTGGATTTAAAAGAAGATGAAGATGAGAAATTCGCGTTTTATTATCAGGAGTGTAAATGAGCCGAGTTAAATTGAGCTTTGAATAGTTTAGATTTAGCTCGTATTTATAAATGAGCTGAATTTATCATGTCACTTAGTGTTTGTGAGTTATTCATGAATTTAAACGAACCTAAAGAAATTTTAAAAATGCAAACTATAAATTAAAATTTTACATCAAAAAATTTTAAATAAATTATTTACTACATAAATTATAATACATTTAACAAAATTTGATTTTATTCTAATAATATATTTTTAAATTTTTTTACAATAAAAATGTATATTATATATATAATTAAATTATTAATATATTAAAATTACGAGCAGTTCGCGAGCTTTTATTCAAGTTTATTCGTAAATTTTTACGAATCAAATTTCAAATTGTTTACATTCTGCTTATTTATTAAACGAACTTTAATATACGAGCTCGAACGAATTTTTATAGAGTCAAGCCGAATAATTCGTAAGCAACTCGACTCATTCACGGCCCTATTTATTATTGTGGAAGTGGCGGACCTATTCCTTTTCCTGCCTATATATGAAACACTAAATAAATGAAAAAAAAGGAGCCATATTTTTAAATCCGGTTCAGTTACTTTTGAAAAAGAAATAAAAGACAGTATGTTTGAAATTTTGGATCAAAACTTAAGGCCTATTTAGTTTAACTATTTATATCAACGGATAGATTATCACTGTTGCGGTTATCTGATAGCTGATAAATATTAATCATTTGGTGAAATTTCATAATTGTTGTTATTAGTATATCAAATGACTGTTAAAGGTACAACTTATTTTTAGACATAATTTGATATATTTCTTATAATATTTTTTAATTATGTGAATTATTTAAAAAATACATAATAATGAATAATAATTTATCATCTTTAATTTATTTATTATTAAAATTATTAATAGAAACTATTTAAAAATTAGCTTTAAAATATAAATCTTATTAATATAAATGTTTAAGAATATTATAGATGTAAATATTACAATTATTTAATTGCTAATTATAATTTAAAAATAATATTTATTTTATTATAAATTATCAATTATAAAACATAATTACATGCATTTAATCTAAAACATTTGTTGTTATTAATTATTTTTAATAAGGGTAATTTAATCTAAATATAAATAAATTTAAATCGGCTATTAGTTATTGGAAAAAAGTTCTAAAATAGAGCTGATTAAATCCGTAGTTATTTTGGATAAAAACAGTTATCGGCTATGTATGTAGAAATCTCACCAAAAACCTAAAATGTAGCTTATTAAATTAAAACTTATATCAGTTACCTACATCAGCTAATTAAACCAAATACTCTTTTAGTGTACAATCGTATTTTATCTTTATTTTAGGGACAATATCACAAATAAACTAAGTTTACCTTTATTTTAGGGAAAATATCACAAATAAACTAAGTTTGAAAAAAAGTTTCAAATTTACTATCACTTTGTTTTTATTTTAACTTTAACTCTCCGTATTTTCATAAAACACTGTTTTTTAAAATTTTTTATTTCATTTTTACTTTGTTGCCATATGTGGTTCCAAAAGAGAAGAACGCACATTAACTCATGTGGTCCCAAATATATATATGGTTCAATATTTTTCAGTTGATGCGCATGTGGTCCCAAAAGTATTCTTTTTACGAAAAAAATGAAAAAATATTTTTTTAGTTGGTTAATGTCCATGTAACACCCGTGATTTTAAAGGTGTTATTAAGGCATGTTATTTTCTTGACATATGGAGTAGAGTCTTGGGCTACATTTAAGTTTGGCATGTGCATGGGTATTGGTAGAGAGGGGTATATTTATAAGATAAGTTTGGATCTATTTGTCAAGATAGAAAGTTATGAATTTTTGGGTAATTATCCTAATTCATTAAGGGTGTGTAGAGATGGTTGTGATATTTGTGTATATTTATTTAGTTATTATTATATTAGTTGTGTAGGAGATAAATTAGCATTTCTTAATTATTGGTGTAGTAATGATTTAAGAAGACTTTTGGGTTAGTATTTGTTAGTTTTTTATTGGTTGGTTATTAAATGGATATATATGTATGTTTGTTTGGGGGTAATGGTGTAGAGAATTGGTAGAAGAGAAGAGAGTATTCTTGATTATTTTTGAGAGAGTTTGATCTTGTGTTGGCTAGTTAACAAGAGGATTAAGAAGTTTTAGGAGGCCTATATTGCATTGAAGATCCATTTGATAAGCTTTAATTGTATTTGTGATTGATTTGGTTAAGTTGTGTTTGTTGTCAAATTTGGATTCAGTTCCCTATTTTTTAGTCACATTGTTTGAGCCATATCTTAAGTTATACAACTCTAATTTGAGCAAACTTTAATGTTCTGGAAACCTTAGAGAATCCTTTATATTTTTTATGATTTGAGTTTTATTGAATTCTATCATTTTAAGGGGTGAATAGGGCTAGATATTTTCTTGCTCTTGTGAGTCCCCTATTTTAGCTGGATAGATTGTAAAATCCATAATTAATTTCACACATGTCCAAATTGAATAATTCTAATTGGAACTTGTTATAGACACATAACCCTAGCTTTGGTAGTAATTTTAGGGTTATTGGATTTGTGTGTATATGTTTAGGTCTCGTTAAACTTTAAGCTATTTGTGCACTTTGGTGAGCTTAGGGTGAATGGATATGCTTATTTGTGAAATTGATGGATGATTGTATATAGGAGTTGAAAAAGGAAAGGAAATCACTCAACATTGAAGAAAGACTCTTTTTAAAGTGGAAGCATTTGGAGGTAAGTGATTATGGATACATGTTGTGGACATATGCTAAATTCTTATGTGAATTCTTGTGTATTCCTATAATAGAATTGAATGCATAAATGGATTGATGAATATAATGGGAAATGAATTTCCACCAGTTTGTGAATTGAGAATATGATGAGGATATTAGAAAATATTGATATATGTATATGAAATACTAATATTATACTTGTGTTTGGGGAATACTATGAATATGAGTATGGCTGGAATGTTGGTGAGTAGTGGTTATATTAGCATTATTGAAATGCAATTGCTTGAAAATGTATTGTGTTGCTTTGTTTGTGATATATTTCACTTGAAGGTGAAATATATGAGGAATTATGATAATGTGGGATAGTGGGACTGAGCCGGGCAGATAGTCCCCACTAATTTTATGTGATGGGCAAGCTGAGCCGGGTGTACAGCTACCCATGTGTGAAGTAAGACTAAGCCGGGTGGATAGTCTCACTTAATGGCCATTTAAATGATATTGAAAGTGTGAGGAATATAGCCATAAGGCTAAGTGTGAGGTTATGTGTGAGGAAAGGTCTATTCAGATACTAACTTTTGCATTGAAACATGCATACTTTGAAATTATGCATTTGAATGAAGTTCAATGTGCGAATGGGTTGTTTTAGTTATGAAATAATGTTGATGGACATTTAAATCTTATGAATGAATGTGAATTATATGTTAATGATTGAATTGATGATGTTTGGTATGTTTATTATGTGTTTTTAGGGTTGTTTTGAGTTATAGCTGAATATGGAATGGTTTGGTGTGCATTGGAATGGCCTAGGAGGAGTTTTAGCCTTGCTTGGGAACCGTGAGGACTCAACCGTGAGCAAACCATGCCATTTTGAACAATAAAATGGTACTTCAGGTGGCTGCTCACGGTCCGGCACGTGACCGTAAGTATCCAATCGCGATCGTGAGCAAGGACCTCATGGTCGTGAGCACTCACCCGTGAGGAGCCATCAACACACTTTTGTCTTCATATTTTTATGATAACTTGAGTTATAGAATTCCAAATGAGGCGTGGTTTAAAGCTGCGAAAACTTTAAAGAGTTCTCTACAACTTTGATGTTGAGAGTTTAGGTAGAATCTATCTTTAAAATTTTCTAATTGAGCTTGATATTTTAGTGCTCACTGACTCCTTTTACATTTGGACTTCCATACGCATTCGATATAGTGCCTATGGTATTGTAACTTTATATTTGTTATTATACTGCTTTATATAAGTGAATATATGCTTCTTTAAGGCATGATTCTTATGTGTTTGGTGTATGTGTGCAACTGTATTTATAGTTGCTTATTGAGTTGCAAGCTCACCCCTTTGCTGTTGAATATTTTTAGGATTTGATTAGGCTAAAGGCTTGAAGCTTTCATCTGAGTCTTTAGGTGGGCTGAAGCGAATAGTGTACCCGACCTTCCTTCTGCATAGTATTTTGGGCATTGTGTGTACATTGTATCTTTATGTTTAGTACTTTTGTGTAATACTAGACAAGCATTATTTATAATGCTAAACATGTACGTACATACTAGCTTTGGTATACATATGAAGTACTTTGCTTCTTGAAAGCATTTGTTATGCCAATTGTACAGTTGTTTTTATACTTTATGTGAATTCTTGATAATGCCACGTGTGCATGTTTGTTTATGGCCACATGTTTAGTTATGTTTTTGGGCGTCACAGTCCATGTGGTCCCAAATTTTTTTTTATTTTTAATCATTTTCTAGGTTATTTTTCAGGTTGTTTCCATATTTTTATTTGTTTTGAGTTGTTTTTTTTTTATAAATCTATTTTTGCTATTTTTTGGTTATTTCTAGGTTGTTTTCTTGGTTGTTTCAGGTTTTTTTTTTTTTTTTTTTTGCTTCTTTGGAGTTTTTTTATGAATATATTTTTAATTGTTTCATTTCTTTAAATATTATATATTTTTGAGTGAATTAGTGAGTTAAAATTTCTAAAAGTGAAATATATTATTTTTTTACTAAATCATACATTTAAGTGAAATATAAATTTATTAAATTATTTAAATCAATAAAAATTCTTCAACTTATTAAATAATTTATTATTATTTATTAAGTATTAAATTATTATTAAATATTAAAATGTTAAATATTAAATTATTCAATATTAATAATGATTTAAATATTTAGTTGTTTTGAGGTTATTCTTTAGTTATTTTAAGGTTGTTGTCCATGTCTTATGGTTGTTTTAAATATAATTAATTTATATCAATATAAATTATATCAATATATACTATATAAATATAAATTTATTAAATTATTTAAATTATTAAATATTTTATTATTTTTTAATTATTAAATATTAAAACATTAAATATTAATAATGATTTAATATTTGGTTGTTGTAAGGTTATTTTTAGGTTGTTCTTTAATTGTTTTTAGGTTATTGTTTTTTAGATTGTTTGAGGTTGTTTTTGGAGTTGTTTTTGAGGTTGTTTGATGGTTTTTTTTAGATTGTTTTCGAAATTATTTTTTGAGTTATTTTTGAAGTTGTTTGAGGGGTTTTTTTTTGGTTATTCTTGAGGTTGTGTTCGAGAATTTTTTGGGTTGTTTTAAGCTATTTCTGAGGTTGTTTAATGGTTTCTTTTATGTTTTCTTTGAGGTTATTTTCATATTTTTTACTTTTTGAGTTATTTGTTATGACTCTATTTTTAATTGTTTTATTTATTTAAATATTACAAATTTTTAAGTAAATGAGTGCATTAAAATTTTTAAAAGTGAAATGTATAACTTTTTTACTAAATAAATTCAATAAATATGGTTGTTCTCAAGTTGTTTTTAGTTGTTTTGCTTTTTTTTTTTTTCAGGTTATTTTTATATTTTTTCGCTTGTTTCAAGTTTTTTATGACTTTATTTTTAATTATTTTATTTCTTTAAATATTATAAATTTGTAAGTAAATGAGTGAATTAAAATTTTTAAAAGTAAAATATATGATTTCTTTCCTAAATAAACTCAATGAATATGGTTGTTCTCAAGTTGTTTTAAGGTTGTTCTCAGGTTTTTTTGCTTGTTTAAAGTTTTTTTTATGACTTTTTTTAATTATTTTAATTCTTTAAATATTAAAATTTTTTGAGTAAATGAGTGAGTTAAAATTTTAAAATGCGAAATATATGATTTTTTTACTAAATAAATTGAATGAATATGGTTGTTCTTAGGTTGTTTTCTAGTTGTTTTTAGGCTGTTTTTATATTTTTCGCTTGCTTTGAGTTTTTTATGACTTTATTTTTAATAGTTTATTTATTTAAATATTACAAATTTTTGAGCAAATGAGTGAGTTAAAATTTTTAAAAGTGAAATATATGGTTTTTTTTACTAAATAAATTGAATGAATATGGTTGATCTCATGTTGTTTTCTGATTATTTTCATAATTTTTTGCTTGTTTCGAGTTTTTTTATGACTATATTTTTAATTATTTTATTTCTTTAAATATTATAAATTTTTGAGTAAATGAGTGAATTAAAATTGTTGAAAGTGAAATATATGATTTTTTTTACCAAATAAATTCAATAAATATGGTTGTTTTTAGGTTATTTTTGGTTGTTTTGCTATTTTTTTATTTTTTCTGGTTGTTTTCAAGTTGCTTCCATATTTTTTTCTTATTTCAAATTTTTTTATGACTCTATTTTTAATTTTTTTATTTTTTAAAATATTACAAAATTTTGAGTAATTGAGTGAATGAAACTTTTTTAAAATGAAATATATGATTTTTTACCAAATAAATTCAATAAATATGGTTGTTCTTAGGTTGTTTTTAGTTGTTTTTGCTATTTTTTTTTTGTTGTTGTTCATATTTTATACTTATTTTAAATATAATTAAATTATATAATATAAATTTATTAATTTTTAAATATAAGTTATATTAATTTAAATTTATTTCTTAATTTAGTATGGTGTAGTCTACATTTATTTTGTCTTTCACAAAGTAACATTTACTTTGTTGATAATCACCGTTGGATTATTTGATGCACTCTTATTTAATAGTGATAAGCACAAAGTAAAAACACAGTAAATGAAAAATCAAGTAACTATAGAATCTCCCATTTAGTATTTATTAATTTATGTAAATATAATTAATTTATATAAATATAAATTTATTAAATTATTAAAAATTATTTAAGTTAATACATATTAAATTATTATTTATTCAGTATTAAATTATTTTTAAATATAATTAAATACATCATTAGCTAATGCTACCGGAGCTAGCTATGCCACAACTGCATGCACCGCTTCATATTGCTAAATTGAGCTTTGTTTGTCGTCTTTGTATAGCAAATGAAGAAAGTATAGCAGTTGACATAAAAAAAAAATGAAAAAATGAGAAATTTTTACCGATTTTGTGGTTCTACCCAAATTAAATTGTATTAGTCAGAGTTTAATAGATTTTGAATACTAGTGATTCAAAAAAAAAAAAAAAAAAAAAAAAAAAAAAAAAAAAACGTGGAATGGATGAATTGCGTTGATTTGAAAAAGGTTGGATGTTTGATGTTAGCCATCCTCTCCTCATCCTCTCCTCAACTGCAACCACATCGCTAAGAGTTTTGTCAAGATTTTTTAAAACCGTATTTTTGAAAAAAAAAAAAATATAAAAAAAAAGTTTTGAAAATAAAAAAATCAACAATATTTTTGAATTTTTTTTTTATTTTGGTTATTTATGATAATTTCCCTTTATTTTACCATAAAAAGTTAGAGACACCATAGCCCAATAACGCAAGAGCCCTCGAATTATTTCACTTTGTTGGATTGGACTACTTCTATTCGTTTCAATTCACATGGTCCAGATGCTATATTTGCTTGGAAAAATTAAACTTTGGCAATAAAATAAGGTCTTCTTATTTATATATTTGTGTAAAAATTAATTTTAACTTCCTACTGACCTTAAAGTTCTGTTTTTAGAGAATGAGATGTTATTAGAGTCCCTCTTAAGTGAAATTATATGTCTGGAAAATTATGTATTTAACATTTTTATTAAATCGAGCTAATTTTATTAATTTTTTTAAATTTTAATTAGAGACTATATATAACATTTATTTCAATTTTAGATTTGATTAAGTTAGTTGCAAATTAGTGACTAAAAATGATGAAGTGTCATCACAATTGATTTAAATAATTATAATAAATTGTTGTGTCAGACTAATTTTGTTGGTTTGGTTAACAATATGTAAAACTAAGATATAATTTTTCAAAACTCGGCTAATAATAGTTTTGTTGATACTATTAGGCGAGTTAGCATCTATGGATGACTCGATTTTACTTATAATTATTTATATAAATTTTAATATTGCATTAATATTTTGAACTGTTAATTTTAAATTAATTTAGCTAAATACTAAAACTGAAATAAATATTTTAATCTCTAACTTAAAAAAAAACAGAATTGGCTAAATTTGATTTAAAAAATAGGTATAAAATTCATCATTAAGCTTTGTAAAATTTATATATGACTGAATCGATAGGCGAACTTAATCTACAAAAAGGACAAAAAAAAAAATTGAACTCAAGAGTACCAGAGGTAGAATTTTATGTACTCAATAATTTTTTTTAATTAAGGCATGAAAAATAAATAATAATTTTCTATTGAATAAAAAAAAGTTAATTATAAAATATTCTATAAATTATTAATAGATCACCCTTTTATGGAAGATGAAACTAATTAATATTTGAAAATCAAAATAAAAAAAAATTAAAATTCTGCAGAGATACTATACAAAGGCTGATTAGCTAGTAGTGTTTGGTTTCGTGTTTAATTGTTGGGTACATGGATGGATTTTTGGTTACCAATCTAAATAGTCCCAGTTTGACTAGAGAAGATGATCATTACTCATTGGCTTGCAATTTTGATTCCTCATTCTCTAATTGTCAATCTTAGCCACAAATTTGGACTAAAGTAAGTGCACAAATCTTATGTGAATATTGTCTCCATATGGAGCTGCAAGCTTTGCCCTTTTTTTTTTTTTTTTTTTTTGTTCTTTTCAATTATAATGTTTTTATACTATGTTGAATATAAATTAAATTTTCTTTTGTTTTCCGATGCTAGTGTTTGCTCAAAAGAAGTTAACTTTACAAATGTATATGGAAATTTTCACTATAAACCATTTTCACACGAAAATTTAATAAATCTTATACCATTAATCTAATATTTTAAATTTCAAATTGTAAGAATTAATATATAATTTGGGGTAAAAAAATTAAATATTTGTACAGCTGAATCAGCCTTTGATTTGGAGCTGCAGGCTTTAATTAATTCATAATTGGGTGTGGTTTAAGTTTGGATTATGTAAAGCAATGGTCTCCTCTGGTAAAAAAAAAAAAAGCAATGGTCTCCTTTGGAAAGTTCTTGAACTGCTGATTGAATTGGGCCAGGTGTCCTTTATTGATACAAATATAATATGCGTAAACATATCTAATACAAAGAATAGAAAATAGGCATGCATGAAACGTTGAAAGTCCTCAATTTTATGAGCACATGTAAGATGAAGAAATGAAAGTGATATCTTCAATCAGACTTAATTTGATTATTCTTTTAGAATTGCCCAAAAAAAAGAGATTTCGAGTTGATTCTTTTTATTTATCAATATTAATAATATTTTCATCAATTTATATTACGAGTTTTATAAGAAGAGAACGAAATGATGCACGCACGTGTATATATATATATATATATATTGATAGGTAATATGACACCCAGTATCATCCAGACGGAGAGAGTAATCGTTGGAATCATCTGGCAGGGGCTGTTCTCGTTTAAACTACAGTTTTGAGTTCGAGTCCTAGTGAATGCAGTAACGTTAAATAGTTGTTGGGAGATCTTTGCCGCCCTTGTGGTCCTATCCGGGTCAAACTGGATTAGTTAAAGCCCATCGGTCTCTGAATACCAGTGGTTCAAACAAAAAAAAAAAATTAGTATATTTTAAAAACTATTTTTGTGAGTCACTACTGTAAAATGGGATCTCACATGTCTAGTATGGGGAAGAGCAATTCAACCCAATACATTTCCCTCTCAATAGTAAAGATTTTTGCCACTTGAGTTAGACGATAGGAATATAAAACATTGCTCGATAGAAGCTGCAATTTTAACAAATTTTTTTGGAGAAGCTGCAATTTTAACAAATATTTTTGGACCACACATGCACTTACTTATCAATTTCCATTATATATAAACCACATATAAAAAAAAATTAATTTAAATGATTCCTCCATGCATATATAGATGAGATTTTTTATATATAAGTATATAGTTCGCGAAGCTACAGCAAACATCATCAAATAATTAAAGAATTCAATAATGTATTAGGTAGTCTACCAAATTTATATGTATATTGTTGAGACAATTAGCTAGCATTATGGTGATTGAATTGTTAAGATAAGGCAAAACCCTTAAATTTAATACAAGTGCTTACCACATTGAGTATAAGATGTGATTTCTTGGCAATAAATTATAAGTTTATGTAGGACTTTAATTAGGAACATAATGCCACAATAAGTATGTAGAATTATGCCTTATAGCTTCCAATGGCAAAGCTTTATCAAATTCTAGATGCCACCTAACAGATGGACATGATGCTGAGATTATGTTTTAGGTATACATATAATGCTTTAATGTCCCTAATTTTAAACTAGCTAAGTTAGATCATTTATATCAAATAGAGTCAATTCTGTTGCAATTTTTTACGATAATTTTTTTTTGTTGCTAAAACCATGATAATATCGCTATTTTCTTATAGTACTAATTTATACACGAATCCCTTCGCATGATACCAATATCTCTAAATGAATCCATATAATCTAGTTTTATAACTATTGAAATCCTAGTGTATAAAATAGGCATTAAATTTCATCAATTGTTGTAGCTCTTGGAATTAACCCTTTGTTTGGGAAGAAAATTAGAAGAGGGGAGAAAATGAAGGGAGAGAAAGTGAGGGGAGAGAAAGTGGGAGAGGAGATTTTTTATTTTTTCTAGGTTGTTTGACAAGAATATAAGTGAAGGAGAGAAAATATTATCTCCCTTGTTTGGGATAAAATATTAATAAGGAATGGAAAATGATAAAATTATTGAAATAACCATTTTATCCTTATTGTTTGTGAGAGATGGCAAGAAAGAAGAGAAAAGAGAAGAGTAATTTTGTGAACTCCAGTTTTCTATAATTCTTTCCCTAGTTTTTCTCCCCAAAATTAGGTGATTCATGAATGTGGATCCGGAAGAAATATTTCCACTAAATTTTTCTTTTTCTCTCTTCTCCTCATTGTTTGTGAGAGATGGTAAGAAAGAAGAGAAAAGAGAAGAGTAATTTTGTGAACTCCAGTTTTCTTCAACTCTTTCTCTATTTTTTCTCTCCAAAATCAGGTGATTCAAGAATGTGGGTCTGAAAGAAATATTTTTCACTAAATTTTTCTTCTTCTCTCTCTCTCATTCATCCAAACAGAAAAACAATTATGTTTAACTACCTCATTTCTCACCCCCACTTTCTCCCCTGCTAAATTTATTTTTCAAACAAAGCATAAGTGCTTAGTTTGCTAATATGGCATTAGCAAATTCGACTAGGTCAATATATTTCATAATCTAAATAACTAGGGCAATATTTTTTCTCATAAAAAATTCAAAATTGCTGTCATTTTAATGAAAAACACCGGCCATGAGTCTTTCATTGCAATAAATGTGATTTTGTACTTAATTGGCTAAGAAGGGTCAACAAGCAAATGAAGCATAAAGAGAAGGATTAGTCAAATTTTTCCTCACTCTTATGGCCAATTAAATTTGATAGTATGAAATAATTGATGCAAAGTGTCAAATCAATAAGTAAATTTTCATAATAATAATAAGAAGAAAAAGAAAATTATGGGGTTGTTACAATCACTTTGGCATTATTAACAAAGAAAGGAAATCTTTGTTAATAATTAAATAATAATTGACTAAAAACTCATTTGTTATTGGTGGTCATTTCACATTCTTATCACCAATTGAAAAGGATATTTCAGTTAATTTCTATCAATTTTCTTCTAATCTTGCCTTTATTCTGTACACATTTAAACTAATTTCACCATACTAAAATATTATATCTCATTGAATCATAGGTGCTAGGAAAATGTAAGGTTTAAAAATCAAAACTTATTGGTTGTTGCCTAGCTATAAGCCACACAAAGCTAGCCATATTTGTAACTTCATATATAAAAGAAGGAAGAATGTATAAAAAAAAATTATTCTTTTTTTAAAAAATGTATGGCTTCCCTATAATATATATATATATATATATATATATATATATATATATATATATTACTGGAAAAATTAATGAAATTGAAGTTTCAAATTTTTAATTTTGGTTTAAGTCTTTTATTATATTATTATAAGTGAATTCAACGAAAAAAAATTAAAATTAAATTAAAAATATTACAATATTGAATTTCTATTGCAGAAATAAAATAAAGTATAATGTTCCAACAATATGAATCTATTGTATGTATGGATTTTTTTTTTCTCATTAATTTTTCAATATAAGAAAGTAAATCTGAAAATATAAATCATAGCTTTCTACTAATTGAACTATATGCTGTTCTATGTCAAATTTTGTTTAATCTTTTTTAATGAATTTTATATTAATTTGATTTGATTTGGCTTTTGAAAAGCTGGCAAAAAGTTCTCTCTCTGTGTGTTTATATATATATCTATTTTTTTCCTTGGACATTTTTAACCACTTTTATGAAAATAATGCTCATATACTAATTTTTAAATAATACTCACTTCTGTTATGGCTGACTTCAATTTTAGCCACTTGTGAAATGTTTTTCAATGAAATACTTCATACACCATTATATTGTACATTTTCTCAATGATTTGATGATTGAAAGAGTTAAAAATGAAAATGGACCTCACTCTAATTTTAGCCTAGGAAATTTTGGAGAAGCCTATAGCTTTGAAAACAAACATACGCCATTTTCAATCATAAGAAGTTAATGTCAATTTGGATATCACTGAAATAAAAACAATCAAATAAATTAAATAAATATTTATATATAGAAATTGATTACTTAACATTAGCAGTTGCAAAAAAGGTTTTACTGAAATAATAATTCATGCTTAGTGGTTTATAGAAATCTGGGTTAATTCTGATATATAGAGTTTCTTGAAACTTTGTCATCAAGGAGATCAGCAGCAAAATTTTAATATATGTATAAATAATTTTATGTCCTTGATAATACTGTAATTGGCATAAACTGTATATAGTTCAAGCTTCCTTTGAAAGTTATTGATATAGAAAAAAATTTTCTTACTTTTTAGCGGTAGCATAACCAATATTTTAAAGAAAAATGATTGGTGACTCGCGGAGAGATAAATTTATGCGTCATTTTACCATTTTGTTCATGTCTATAAAAAAATTTCTTCCCTTCTAAAAATATTGGGAGGTAAAAAAGTAATTTTATCCCTTGAATTTTGTCGTGTCTTTCCACGCGATTGTCACGCGGAGAGACGCGTATCAACGTCATATTTTAAATTAGGGGATAAAATTCTAGATCTTTCTCAAATAAAAAATTATACATTTATATAAAGAAAAATCCTTTTTTAATTATAAGGAGTAGAGGTATAATCAATCAACTATTGGAATAATATATATATATATATATATATATATATAATGGCCAACATCAAATGCTTAATTAAGAAGCAAATTTAGAGAAGCTTGACATTTGACCACGGTTGAATGAAAGGTGGCAAAAAGCTTATGAACACACACATGTATATATGAGATCTGATTGCTGTAATCCATCCGTCGCTCTCATTATTTTCAATGCATTAATGTTTCAAACTTATCCCAACCTTTATTTTTGTTTTTGACAAGAAAAGTACCAAACATACTTTGAAAATCCACTACTGTAGAACCTTAATCTTCATATATACTAATATATGGTAAAGAAAAAAAAAAGGATGTGTCCAAAGATATAGAAGTACACAATTGCGACTATCTGTATTAATTTGTCAACTTTATTAACCTGAAAAGGGTGTGTTAATTAATTTCAGTTGTCATGCTTATATATACCACCTTGAAACAAATTAAATCAGGATATGTGAAAATTATGTGATTTTTAAGTTTAATATGGAGATGAAATAATCTTCAGTAACGATTATGGATTAAATAATAAGAAGTAATTTTTTTTGAATCAAATAAAAATTTTATTATACAAATTAATGATGGTAAAATTAAATTTTATAAAAATATAATTGTTAGATCACTTATTCACAATATAAATTATATGATTTTAAGTATCTAATTAAGCTTCTACATCTACATTTTTTAGGCCGTAGAAATTTCAATAATTTATATGTTTTTAATCAGTAAAAATGTCAAATAAATTAAATATTGATAAATTATAGAAATAGTTCTTCTATTTTAAATCACATAAAAATTTATTTTATAAATCAATAATAATAAAATTTAATTTTTACTTTTTAAAATTTTCTTTAATCACTAATGATAAAAATAATTATTAAATCACTCTCGCATGCCAACCATAATTCATACTTATTAGCCGCATTTTGATTATTTCATCTCAGTATATTTGGACACGTATGTATGCTAACACATTTCCCACTATAGCAACTACTACAGTAGGCATTAATTAGTAGATCGGCATCCACATGACCACATGCATGCATATATGCAAATGTATATGCATAAGTTGTAAGAGCAGCTTGGTCACTGCCGTACAAGGGAAAATGCATGCAGCAGCCTCAAAATCGTCTCTTGATGCCTAACTTCCAATGTGCAGTGTCTGACCCTAACAGTGATCATTTGGTTTTTGACTACATTCAGAGTCCAGTTCAGCAATGGTTAATTTGGCTGAAAAAGAAGCAGAATCTATATATATATGGTAACTGGAGGCCATTGCCTCATTGGCCAGTGCTCATATTCAATGCCATGTCATGAAATTTGATTAGTGAGTTATAAACATAAGTAAATCAATCACTCTCATTACAATTTACATGCAGATTGTAATTGTTGGAATATGAAGTAAAAATTTTATATCACAAAATTTGATGAACGGGATGAGAATATATATATATTTCTCACATGGTTTATGAAAAAAATTTTAACTTTAGCAATAACTTTACAATTTTAATAAAATCATAATCTCAAATTCTAAATTTTTATATAATTTTAGAGAAAATTACCTATTAAATAATTCTTTCAACACACTTGAAAAGTTTTAAACCATTTATTTTTTTTCTTAATTTATGAAGAAAGTTAAATTAAGGAAAGTTGCTGGTTAGGAGATTATCAGGTTCAACTTTAGAAATGGCAATGCATGCATGTGCTGAAATTGTCTATAATGATATTCTTTTTTTTTTTTGAAAGCAATTTAATTAATTTTAGATAGGATTGGCAATATTATTTTTTTCTAATAAATTTTCTATATATATATATGAAACCAAATAAAAAAAATAGTACATTGTTTTGAAAAAAAAAAGGCAATTATTTTAATAAACAACTTCTTGACAAGAATTTTTTTCTCTCAAATTAATAGATACATTTGGACTAAATAAGACCATTTGATTGTTACATCATGAGTGCACAATTTCTAATGATTTCATAGTCAGATTTAAAAATTAAATAATGGATTTATGAATAGGTGAAAATACAAACATTTGCAATTAAAGAACTTTGAATTTCCTCTGCAGAAAAAAAAATATAATGTTCTCAGTGGAAGAAAGTGCTCAATTTGGCCATGTATGAACAGAGAAACTTCAAAAGAATCACTAATATGGCTGCCATAAATTCAATAAGAAAGATAAAAATTTAAAAATAAAAACATATGGAAAATGCTTTATTTATTAGGTAATGTCAATTCACAGATGACTCTGATAATGGATTAAGGCTTTTTTGTGGCTGCTGCTTCTGCAAGATGAAAAGATTGATTCACAATCCAAAATTAACCCAAAATATATATTAATATGCATATTTCAAGCATTTTTGAAATGAAAGCTCCCTACCTTTTAGAGGGAGAAAAAATTGAACGCTTTTGTTATGTGCATGAATTTGAAGCATTTCTTTCTCAATAATTAAATACATTAATATCCAACTTTTCAAAATATTTATTATTATTAATTTATAAAATTAAAATATTTATATGATTAAAAAAAAAAAAAGAGAACTACTTCCTATTATGTAGTATTGACTCTTTGCATGATCATTATATTGATTAATCATATCAACATTTATTTTGACTTTAACAATCAATTTTAGTTGCTAACTTTTTCATTTTAATGTGATTACAAGTTAGATTAAAGTTTTTGATTAAACAAGTATTAGAGGTTGAATTAAAGCTCAATTGAAGCCCTCAAAGATCCCTTCAAATGTCCTTAAAAGTTATATGGATGATCATAACTCAAAAGAGGTCAATTGGAGCAAAAAACATGAAGTTTTCTACAAGTTAGTCGCCGTTCACGATCCTGAGGGTGCTCCTCACAATCCTGAGGAGCATCCGAGCCAAGCTTCTCTCCTCCAAATGAGCCCGAGCCCCTCACAATTTACCCCTCACGATTATGAGGAGCTGCTCACGATTGTGAGGAGCCGCTCACGATCCTGAAGAGCTCTCCAATGGATATATTTGAATATAACAGTCATATTTTCGCTCACGATCCTAAGCAACTGAAATCCTACAAAAATTTGAAATAAAATTAAATGAAAATGGAAGTATTTTTGGATATTTTTGGAGGTTTTTAACAACTATTTTTTCACCTCCAACTATAAAATATAAGGCTTGGAACTTCATTTAAAAAGTTAGAGAGTTGGTGGAGTAAATTGATTATGTTAAATCATTGAACCAAAATTTATTTCTTTCACAATTTTCTTTGAATATTCATTGTTTGTAAATAAACTCTTGTTGACTTTGTATCTATCCTTCTTGCGAGAGTTGGGTGAGTGTTAGAGATAAAATTCTTTCATCTACTCATTCTTTAGGGTTGAAGAAGTAGGTGGTGAGGTTCTTTTTCTTTGAGTTAGTGTTGAACCTTTATAAAAACACATTGATTGTAAAGGTTGTGAGTTAGTCTTGAAAACTCTAGGAGGAAGGTTTAAGTATGAGCCTTAAAAATACTTGGAAAAATGTTACTGTTGTGCTTAGAAAAATACATTGGAGATTGGTTTGTGTTGAGGCATGAAAAATACAAGTTATTGTAAGGTTAGTGTTGATTCTTAAAACACTTTGTTGTACATAATATTGGTAATAAGATTGGTCTGGGTGATTGAAAATCCTAACTTGGAGATAAGTTAGGTAGAAAATGTAGGATTGATTATAATCCGAACCTATATAAATAATTGTGTTCTTTGTGTGTGTTATTATTCTTGTGTTTATCTCTATTATTGTTATGGATCTTGAGTGTGTTGGTTAAACGCTTTTCTCAAATACCTTTTAACTTTTTATTTGCTCTTATTTTTAATTTTCTTCTAAATTATTCATTAGCCCTATTCACCCCCTTCTAGGGCCACCTTCATGCAGTTTATCAATATTTAAATTATTCATTATCTTGTAATAAAAATTGTAATTAATATTTAATTAATCAACAATAAATATATTTCCTATGTATTTAATTTTGAAAAAGTATGGGTATTAGTTTAGAAAAACTTCTAATTTATATTGTTAATATTTTGAAAACTGAATCAAAAGTTAAATCCTACTTGATGCTTAATCAATGTAAGGGACCACTTTAATTTGGTTCATCTTATCATCCTTGTGGTCTTACTCATATTGAATTGAATTAATTAGAGTCAAATTCAGATAAATAAATTGTTGTATTTGTAACATGAATTTTGATGGGAGACATGTTGGCTTCGCACTTTGGACAAGTTTTGGGTATTTTGGACAAGTTTGGTATGTGTATTATATATTGGAGGCAGACATGGGCAAAGACACGGGTGTATCTCAGGGTGTGTTGTGAACACGAGCAGGGATACGGGTATATTATTGGCCATATTGGAACCTGCCAATTTGTCCAGAAAGGTACACGGGCGGGAACACATGCATGTTTCAGGCCATCTTTCGACCCCATTTTCACTCCAGAAAACTACACGAGTCGAGACACACCCGTGTAGCGACCAAAGATGTCCAAATCCGTTTGGAAAGTATTTTTTCTCCTATTTTCTCTCCATAAAGTCTTTAAATTGTATCAATTTAGAGTTAAGAAATTTGACCTATTCATCATTGTTAGCCGTCTAAACACTCTTTGTACGCTATTTTTACGATTATAGTAAAATTTCTCCTCCTCTGCCTATGGTTTTTACCCATATTGGGGTTTTCCACATAAATTATTGTATCTATTCTTATTTATTTTATTTTTACTATTATATGTGTGTTTGTTTGCATTCGCCTATTACTTCCACTGCGACTCTAACAAACTGGTATCAGAGCTAAGATTATTCTTTCCGGATTTGATCTTGGCATTGTCTGATTTGAACAATGGCATCGTTGAAGTATGATATTCCTCTATTGGATCATAGTACAAGATTCACGTTATGGTAGGTTAAGATGCGAACCGTACTCGCTCAGATGGAGCTAGATGATTGTATTTTGGGGTTTGATAAGATGCCTGCGTCATGGACAAATGATGTAAAAAGGCGTACAAAGAGTGTTTAAAGCAGTGTTTGTTTAAAGATCGTAAAGCCTTGACACAAATACATCTACATTTGTCGAACATTATTTTACAGGATGTAATGAAGGAGAAGACCTCAGCTTCGTTGTGGGCGAAGTTAGAGCAGATTTGCATGAAGAAATCTCTCCCTAGTAAGATACATTTAAAGCAGCGTTTGTACTCTCATCGTATGGTAGAAGGTACATCCCTTGAGGATCACTGAATTGTGTTTAAGAAAATTATCTATGACTTGGAGAGTATAGAGCTCAAGGTTGAGGATGAAGACTTAGCTTTGATTTTGCTATATTCCTTACCTCTATCTTATAGAAATTTCGTTGAGACTCTGTTGTATAGTCGTGAGAAAATCTCTCTATAAGAGGTTTTTAAGGTGTTGTATTCTAAGGAGCAGGTTAAACAGTTAATGGTTAACCCAGAGACTCATGGAGAGAGTCTTATTATTAGAGGAAGGACAACTGAGAGAGGTCGGGATGAGAATAGAGGAAGGTCTAAGTCAAAGAGCAAGACTGTGAAGTGCTATTACTATAAGAAGAAAGGTCATATCAAGGCTAAGTGTTTTAAGTTGAAAAATAGGACTGAGAGAGGTGATCAAAAAGGTAAAAGGCTAGAAATTTTAGTGAGGCTAGTGTTATTGAAGATGTAGAAGATTTGAAAAATCAAGGGGATCTTCTCATTATCTCTGACAGTAGGATTAATTTAACATATGACTAGATTTTAGACACCGCCTGCACATTCCATATGACTCATAATCAGGAATGGTTTACAATTTATGAACCGAGAAATATGGAAATTGTTTTGATGGGAAATGATGCCCCATGTAAGATTGTCGGCATTAGAATGGTCAGAGTTAAAATGCATGATGGGATCATCAGAACACTTGAGGGTGTTCGGCATATTCCTGATTTGGGCTGAAATCTTATTCCAGTTTCTACATTCGACAATGAAGGTTACAGTTATTCAGGTAGAGGTGGAGTGTTGAGGATCACAAAGAGCTCTCTTATTGTGATAAAGGGGCGTTTGAGGCATGCCAAGTTGTACGTCTTGGAGGGTTCGACCATTATAGGTGATGCAGCCACCACCTCCTCCGAGTTGGATAAAACTACACTTTAGCATCTGCAATTAGGCCATATGAGTGAGAATGGTCTAGCTGAGTTGAGCAAAAGAGGATTAATTGATGGTCGGATTGGGAAATTGGAGTTTTGTGAGCACTGCGTGTTTAGGAAATAGAAAGGGTGAGTTTCAGTAAGGGCATTCACAGCACAAAAAGGACACTTGACTATGTTCATTCAGACCTTTGGGGGCCATCTCAAGTTCCTACTAAGGGTGGTGCAAGCTATATACTGACAGTCATTGATGATTACTCAAGAAAAGCATGGGTGTTCTTTTTGAGGCATAAAAGTGAGGTGTTTGCCACTTTCAAGCAGTGAAAGACCATGATTGAGAAATAAACTGGAAAATAAGTGAAGCATCTCTGTACTGATAATGGTTTGGAGTTTTATTCAGGTGAGTTTAACTCATTTTGTAAGTCTAAGGGAATTATTAGGCATTTGATAGTTTCGGGTACTCCGCAATAGAATGGTATGGCTAAACGCATGAATAGAACATTCATGGAGAAGGTTTAGTGTTTGCTTTCTAATTCTGGGTTACCGAAGTCATTTTGGGCTGAAGCTGCTACCACAACCTATTTTCTTGTGAACTGTTCTCCCTCAATGGTAATAGATAAGAAAACTAGTACTCCTCTAAATTATTATAACCTGAGAATTTTTGGTTGTCCTGCCTATGCTCATGTTGATAATGGTAAATTAGAACTTAGGTCTAGAAAGTGTATTTTTCTTAGTTATATATCTGGTGTTAAAGGTTATAAGCTTTGGTGTCCCGAGTTGAGTAAGATTATTGTGAGTCATAATATAATCTTTGATGAAACTCTTATGCTATGTAATTAGTCTCCTAGAGACAAATGTGATGAGTTTGTGCAGCAGCAGGATACAGATATTAAGGTGGAGTTTCTATTTGGGGAAAAATCCACACCAAAAGCTATATCAGATGAGGGTTCAGAGATGATTGAGGTTGAGGAGGCTACCACACCTCAGTACTCTATTACGAGGGACAGACCTAGGAGGCCTATTAAACCACCACAAAAGTATGCTGAAGCGGATATGGTAGCTTATGCGTTAAATGTGGCTGAGCATATTGATGCCGGCGAGGAACCATCTACCTATAAGGAGGTAATCAGTTATGTGGATTCAGAAAAGTGGTTGATTGCCATACATGAGAAGATGGAATCTCTACACAAAAATGGCACATGGGTGTTAGTGAAGTTGCCCAAAGGAAAGAAAGTTATTCAGTGTAAGTAGGTATTCAAGAGAAAAGAAGGCACTCTGGGTATTGATAATGCTAGATACAAGGCAAGACTTATTGCTAAAGGCTATAGTCAGATTCCGGGTGTAGATTACACTAATGTGTTCTCTCTTGTTGTGAAACATAGCTCTATTCGAGTTTTACTTGGGATTGTTGCTAGGCATGATCTTGAGTTGGAATAAATGGATGTCAAAACGGCATTCTTATATGGAGAGCTTGAGGAGGACATCTACATACAACAGCCAGAGGGTTTTGTTACTTCAGAAAAGGAGGACCATGTGTGTTTGTTGAAGAAATCTCTCTATGGGATGAAACAATCTCCATGGCAATGGTACAAAAGGTTTGATGCTTTTATGACTACACATGGGTTTAGACATTGCAACTATGATAGTTGTGTCTATTTCAGGAAGAACCATGATGAGTCTTTCGTCTATCTTCTTCTCTATGTTGATGACATGTTGATTGCAGCTAGAGATAAAGAAGAAATTGGAAAGGTCAAATCTCAGTTGAGTGCTGAATTTGAGATGAAAGATTTGGGTGAGGCAAAGAAAATCCTTGGTATGGAGATTGTAAGAGATAGAAAGGCTGACTTGTTGTATCTTAGTCAAAGGGGGCACATTGAGAAGGTTTTACGAAGGTTTAATATGCACAATTGTAAACCTGTAAGTACTCAACTGGCCTTATATTTTAAGCTTTCAGCTTTGTTGTGTCCACAGTCAGATGATGAGATCGAGTATATGGCTCGAGTTCCTTACTCTAATGCGGTTGGTTCTTTTATGTATGCAATGGTTTGCATACATTTGGATTTATCGCATACCGTGAGTTCAGTTAATAGATACATGGCTAATCTGGGGAAAGAGCATTGGAAAGCAGTTCAATGGATCATTCGCTACTTACGTGGCTCTTCGGAAGTGTGTTTGCATTTTGGGAGATGTAGAGATGGGGTTGTTAGTTATGTGGATTCAGATTATGCCGGTGATCTTGACAAAAGGAGATCATTAACCGGGTATGTATTTAGCATTGGTTGTTGTGCTATTAGTTGGAAGGCAATATTGCAAGCTTCAGTTGCATTGTCTACCACAGAGGCTGAGTATATAGCCATTACTGAAGCCGTTAAAGAGGCCATTTGGTTGAAGGGATTATTTGGAGAGCTTTATGATGATTTGAAGCTCATGACGTTGTTTTGTGATAGTCAGAGTGCTATCTTTCTCACCAAAGATCAGATGTTAAGAGGACTAAGCACATTGATGTTCGCTATCATTTTGTACGAGATGTTGTAGCAAGGGGTGATATGGTTGTGGAGAAAGTCAGTACACATGATAATCCCGCTGACATGTTGACTAAATCACTTCCTTTGTCCAAGTTTGTACACTTGGTTGGTCTTTCACATTCTCGTTGAGTAGTGCCCATTGGGGGGCATATTGGAAGAGGTGGAGTTTATATTGTTGTTCGCATTATGAGTGTTTTGGTTTGAATTGATACTTGAAAATTCATGTCAAGGTGGAGATTGTTGTGTTTGTGATATGAATTTTAATGGGAAACATGTTGGCTTCGCACTTTGGACAAGTTTTAGGTGTTTTGGATGAGTTTGGTATGTGTATTACATGTTGGAGGCAGACATGGGCAGAGACACGGGGTGTGTCTCAGGGTATATTGTGAACACAGGTAGGAATACGGGTGTGTTGTTGGCCGTATTGGAACCTACCAATTTGTCCAGAAAGGTACACAGGCGGGAATACGGGCGTGTTTCAGGTCATGTTTCGACCCTGTTTTCACTCCAGAAGGCTACATGGATCGAGACACGCCCGTGTAGCGACCAGAGGTGTCCAAATCCATTTGGGAAACATTTTTTCTCCTATTTTCTTTCCACAAAGTCTATAAATAAGTCTTGTATCAATTTAGGGTTAAAAATTTCGACCTATTCATCATTGTTAGCCGTCTAAACACTCTTTGTACGCTATTTTTACGATCATAGTGAAATCTCTCCTCCTCTACCCGTGGTTTTTACCCATATTAGGGTTTTTCACGTAAATCATTGTGTCTATTCTTGTTTACTTTATTTTTGTTATTGTGTATGTGTTTGTTTGCATTCGCCTATTGCTTCCGCTGCGACTCTAACATAAATATATAGTAAGTTTAAATGTTTAAAAAATAATATAAATATTATAATAAGCTATAATTAAAATTAATGTGGATTAAATTTTGCAATCAGCTAGGAGCTAGGTAGCTAGCTAGCCAAAAAAGTTGGTAGATGGATGTTATGTTAATGTCCTGTTTACAAGTCAAACCCTCAAGCTAAAATAATGCATAAAACACCCATACGTGTCCTAAAGTTAACATTATCCTATTGGCAGTAGGCCGCAAATGAGCTTTTTTTTTTATTTTCTTTATATATATATATATATATATATATCTTTTTCTTTGCACAACTGTTGTAGAAAATGAGACAGTCAGTCAGTGAGAAACAGAGGAATTTTGATGGAATTCCATAATGGATCCGTTAGCTAGCTTACTAGGGGCCAAATTTTTTTTTATATTTTCTTAAGAAGAACTTAAATTTCTTTTTAACAAAAAAAGTTGAAGGTTTAAATCAATTACAAAACAAATATATTTCTTATGATATAAGTATTTCGAATATTCGAAAGCCACTCCAAATCAAGCTAAATATATCTGGTTAAAGGATAAAATTTTTCCAGCATTTATATTTTTACATATAAGAAATTTTGATAATTTTACGAATAATTTTAGTATAAATAAGACAATTTTTATTAGTACAATTTATATTTTAAACAAGATTTTTTAGCTTACAACTCTAGAACAGCCAACAATTTCTTGCCACATAATAAATTAAGGGCATTTTCATACAAAAATTTGGACGTGGAAACAATTTTGCACAGTGACTGTTTCTTACTTTATTTTGGGCATATGCAAAATTGTCTATGATTAAAAGACACGTATAATGTAATTAAAAAAAAGGGCGGTACCAAACCTCATTGACTTGCCTCATTTTCTTAGGCTACTCGAATTTCTTGCTATATATATTGTGTCACAAACGTATCCAACCCTTGCATATTGTCCCATTTCACACGCACTTGCATTATTTATCATTATGGGCAAATCTTCTTGCTGTGACAAAAATGGCTTAAAGAAAGGTCCATGGACTGCTGAGGAAGATCAGAGGTTGATCGATTATATTCATGAACATGGACACGGGCGATGGCGAATCGTTCCGAAGAATGCAGGCATGTTTTGTATGCATACTTGATTTGATTTTGGTTTAAGCTTTTTAAGTTGAATGATTAAACTTGAAATCTTTCAGTTTTAAAAAAAAAAAATTCTTGTGTAGTGAAAGTGTAACTAATGTTTTTTTTTTTTTTTTAATGTGACATGTAATTTTGCAGGGCTAAAAAGATGTGGGAAGAGTTGTCGTCTTCGCTGGACTAACTACTTGAGACCTGATATTAAAAGAGGGAAGTTTTCTTTTGAGGAAGAAGAGGCAATAATACAAATGCATAGTGTCTTGGGAAATAAGTAAATACACTACACTTTGTTTCATTCTTTGTTATTATCTCACTTCTAGCTACATAATTTTGTGTTCTTTCTCATATATACATGAAAATATAATTTGGTAGCCGGTGAGAAAAAAGTTAGCAGTTACTCCTGTCTAAAAAGAAGTGTAGAATTTAAATTTTGCCGTTACGTGGCATTTTATTCTCGAGTTTGAATCATAATTTTTTTATCCGCAGCATAATTTTTCCTAGTGTAATAAATAATTGATAATAATTTGAAAAATGTATATATACGAGCATCTTTTCTTCTCTCCATCTAATGGAAATATTCTAATTAAATAAATGAAATAACATTTGAATTTCATAAAGGCTTCTCCTCTCTGAAAATACCTCCTCATTGGTTTTTAAATTGAAAGGAAAACACGCAGATCTTTTTCAAATGGAGTCCATTAATTGTACAAATAATTATAGAGAGATTACCTACTTCATAGACTACTGAATATTTTTGTGCTTTCTTTTATGAATAACATGTGATGGGGCTGTGCAAGTCAATAATATTACAAAAAAAAACTAATATTAAAAAATAATAGAAAAATTCTTGAATTATATTATACCCATTAGTCAAATTGCATGATTTATATGCACATGTCATTTTTATTAGTTAAGTGTAAAATATTTAAAGTAAGTGTCATAAATATAAACTGTAATATACTCGAAATAAGTAAAAATCTCCTAAAATAATATACTATTAAAAAGAATTCGGACTTAATTTTATATCTAAATATTAGTAAAGACACTTTATGATTGTAAAAAAGAAAAAGAATCGGATAATCAGACATATTTAAAATCATAAAATTTTCATTTTAATAGATCTCTAAAAATTATGAATCTTGTATTTAAACTCGAGTTGGAACTAATTAATTAATAAAAAAAACAGTATACTGGAGTCTAAATTTTCTTATGTTTTCACGTTCATTTAGGTGGTCAGCAATAGCTTCTCGCTTGCCTGGAAGAACTGATAATGAGATAAAAAACTTTTGGAATACCCACATAAAGAAGAGGCTATTAAGGATGGGAATTGACCCTGTAACACATAAGCCACGCTTAGATCTTCTTCAGCTCTACTCAGCTCTCAGCTCGTCTGTCTACAACCCATATCAGATTGATATCTCAAGTTTGGTTGGAAATATTGGATCCATATTGAACCCAAATCTACTAAATCTTACTGCTTCTCTTTTACCATCTCAAGGCAACAACCAAGATTTTAGCCCAAAAGATCATCAAGGAAACCAATACCAAAACTTGCAACAAAACCAGCTCTTGAACCAAACTCAAGCCTGTCAAGACTCAAGCTCTCAGTTTCTAAATGAAACCAAATTCATGCTGGGCAATTCTGAGCAACTTTCTAATAGCCTAAACAATTTCAGCTGGCAACATTCATGGCAAAAATCTAGTGACATGGGAGATATTTTGATACCAAATTGTGGGTATGATGAGATGAGTAACAATCAACCTATCTTGAAAGGCTCTTTTGAGCATTTGTCATCAAGTTTTGGTTTGAGTTCACTATTGTCTACACCTTCATCTAGCACCACACCATTGCAGTCTTCGTCAACAACATATGTCAATGGTAGTACAGAAGATGAAAGGGACACTTACTGTAGCAACAATATGTTGATGTTTGATGTTCCAAGCAGCTTGGATCATGTTAATGGCCTCTTGTGTTAGGTGTAGTAGTAGCTAAATAATTAATGTTTATGGATTTAAGTGTTTGAGAAAATTCTTCATTTTGTTGTATCTGGATTTTGTGGATAGTGTCCTGTGGAAGAATATTTTTAAATTTGTAGTAAAAAGGAAAAATATTTATTTTGTATCCACCACAAACAAATTTTATCTTGTCAAAGGACTAGAGGTTCAATTCTGCTTAATTACTGCTTCTTTTGAATTTATTTTATGGATGTTGAGTCGCAGTTCAGAAAAGACAAAAGTCTTTTAAGCCAAAATTACATTATCGTCCCTATTTATTTTATAATATAGAAAAATTATATAATAATTAAAAAACACCTATTTTAATTGATCAATTAATTAAATTGATAAAATCTGAAACCTAATAAAGGAACGGATGAATCCGTCATGTCATAATTTAAAAACTCATATTTTATAATTTATTTATTTATAATTATAAAAATGTAAGAATATTTTGGTAATTGTGTCGCTAGCAGCGATACCGCTGCCAGCAACACTAAACTTTTTCCTTTATAATTAGCTTAGGAGGTAAGATGATAGTGCTTGATCGTTAAATTTAAAATTTTGAATCAAGGAGATAATAGCTAAGACTCTATTTTTTTTAAGACATATTGAGATTTAAAATTTGATTTCTATTAATTTATGAAATTAATTTTCAATATATATATATTTACTTTTAGTTAATAAGTTATTATGGATTAAATAAAAGCTTCTAATATTTTGATATTTGTCTTTGATATGTTAGTGATAGTCTTGATTTTATTAATTAAAAACTACTTGCTAAAAGAAATTTGAAGATATATATAATAAATCTAATATAAAACAAAAAATTTAACT
>CATIWO010073868.1:0-12966 GCA_949673435.1 Macaranga tanarius | reverse complement strand
TTCATTATGCATGTTTAGCTATGTAAGAGTGCATGTGATATGATCTATGGGCATGAAAGTGTTTTGTGTTTGATGCAAATGTTGCATGCAATGAAAATTTTTAAATTCCGCATTTTCATTGTTCCTCTACACACACTTTCCTACATAGAAAACTTCAAACTCCTTTGATATTTGTTGGGTAATGAAGCTTTTCAATGGTCTCCACTTTTGCTTTGTCCACTTCGATTCCTTGTGCTGATATTCTATGCCCAAGAACAATTCCTTCTTCCATAATAAAATGACACTTTTCCTAATTCAGCACTAAGTTTGTCTCTTTATACCGTGTAAGAACTTGCTCTAAATTCTCTAAACATCCCTCAAAAGAGTTTCCATAGACTGAGAAATCATCCATGAACACATCCATAATTTCTTCTACCAAATATGAGAACATAGCCATCAGACATCTTTGGAAGGTTGCTGGAGCATTACATAATCCAAATGGCATCCTTTTATATGCAAATGTGCCATAGGGATATGCAAATGTCATTTTTTATTGATCCTCTAGAGCAATTGCTATCTAATTGTAGCCTGAATAGTCATCTAGGAATCAGTAGAAAGCATGTCCTGCTATGCTCTCCAATATTTGATCTATGAATAGTAGTGGAAAATGATCCTTCCTCGTAGCTAAATTCAATTTCCTATAGTCAATGCACACTCTCCATCCATTCACCACTCTTGTAGAAATTTGCTTACCTTCTTCATTTTCCACCACAGTCATGCCTCCTTTTTTTAGTACATACTGGATAGGACTTACCCATGAACTATCTAAAATTAGGTAAATAATCCTAGCATCTAGTAGCTTAACTACTTCTTTCTTCACTACTTCTTGTATGTTTAGATTGAGCCTTCTTTGCCTTTTAATGGTTGGCTTGTATCCATCGTCCATTAGAATTTTGTGCATGCAATAAGATGGACTTATCCCTTTTATATCAGAAATTTGCCAACCAATTGCTCTTATTCTCCATTTAAGCATCCTCACAAGTAAGTCTTCTTAGTCTTGGGTAAGTTTAGAGGATATAATCACATGTAAAGTTTGGTTCTCTCCAAGAAAAGTATACCTCAAATGTTGGAGTAAAGGTTTCAAGTCTATATTCGGTAGTTTTATGGTTTATGGTGGTGTAGGTTTAGTGCTTGGTAGATGGAATTGGGAAAAAGGTTTTTGGTTTGAGAGGTTTGTACCTACATACACTTCTTAATATTCTCCAATTCATCACAATTTACCAACCTCTTTCGTTGGACTTCACTCACACATTCATCTAAAACATCAATTCTAAAGCACAAATCATTATCAAAAGAATGTTTCATACCATGATAGATGTTAAACTTACAATTTTCCTCACCTACTCTTAGTGTCAATGTTCCATTATATACATCAATGATTGCCTTGGTAGTGTAGAGGAACGGCATACCAAGGATCAATGGAACATCTTCATCTTCTTTAAAGTCAAGAACAATAAATTCTACTGGAAAGATGAATTTTCCAGCCCTTACAAGCACATATTCTACTATGCCTTCTAGTTCCTTTACTATCCTATCTGCCAATTGTAAATGGATGTTTGTTGGCTTTGCTTCTCCAAGTCCCAATTTCCTATAAATTGACAAAGGCATAAGGTTAATAGAAGCACTAGAATCATATAAAGATTTTTAAAATGATAAATTTCCAACAGAACATGGGATAGTGAGACTCCCTAGTTGCTTCCTTTTTAAATGAAGTTTATTAGAAATGATTGCACTGCACTCCTTTATAAGTGTGACTGTCTCAAATTCCTGCAACTTCTTTTTGTTGAAAATCAACTCCTTCAAAAACTTTGCATACTTTGGCATCTGAGCTAGATATTCCGCCAAGGGCATATGGAGTGTCTTAAATCTTTTCAAGAACTTTGCAAACTGCTAATCATACTCCTGTTTCTTCAGCCTTTGTGTATATGATACTGAAGGTTCATAAGGTTGAATTGGTGGTGCTTTCGGCTTAGCTTTGTTTTCCACCTTCACTTTTAGTTCTTTCTGTGCTTTAATCCATTCACTTTCTTACTCTTACTCTGCTACCTTCTTTTTCTCTTCATACTCCATTGTTGCTTTAGAGGTTTGAATCTCTATTCCACTTCATAAGGTGATAGCCTTTACTTGCTCTTTTGGATTCTTCTCCGTATTGCTCGGTAATGCACCTTGATTCCTTGTTGATAAAGAATTTGCTAATTGCTCTATTTGCACTTCTAGATTATGAATAGAAGATGAATATTCAGATCATTTATCCTCTTCTAAGCTTCATCTTGCTGACTCATCTTTGATGACATTACATCCATGAATTTCTCCATCTTACTCTCTATAGAAGTTCTGAAGGATGAACCTTTGTCTTGGTGAAATTGAGGTTGAGGTTATTGTGCATTCTGACCTCCAAATCCTGGTGGTGCTTGTGGTCTCCACTGGTTATTTCCTTGATTACTCCAAGAGAGATTTGGATGATTCCTCTAGCTAGGATTGTAATTGTTACCATAAACTTAGTTTTAAGGCCCTTTGAAATTACCCACATAGTTGACTCCTCCGTAGTCATCCCTTGCATCATTTGACATTCTATTGTAGGATGACCTCCTTGACATAATTCATAAAAGGAAGATAATGTAGATACTGCATTAACAATCACTTTGTTCATCTTTTTTGTCAGAGCATCAAGCTTTGAATTCAACATGGTGAAATTGTCCACTTCTAGTGCTCCAGCTTTCTTTATAATGGTCCTTTCATTAGACCACAAACTTTGTATATTGGCCATTTCTTCAAAGAGATCCAAGGCTCTTCTAGTGTTTTTGACATAATAGTACCTCCAGCTGCTACATCAATGTTGACTCTAACCGCATGATTTACTCCTTTGTAAAATGATTGCACCAAGTCCCATGCAGGAATCAATTGAGGCGGGCATTATTTCTGAAGGTCTTTGAATCTTTCCCAACACTCATAGAATGTTTCATCATCTCTTTGAAAGAAAGAGTTAATCTCTTTTCTTATCCTCAACACCTTTGCAGGTGGTAAGTATTTATTGAAGAAAGCTATATAGAGCTCTTACCAAGTGTTGATGTAGTTGGGTGGCAAACTTGTAAACCATCTCTTTGCTATATCCATAAGAGAAAATGGAAAGAGAATCAATCGGATTGCATAAGGCTGTACTCTATTCATCTTGATGGTAAAACAATACTCCAACAATTAAGACATATGACCAAATGGATCCTCATGTGGTAGCCCATTGAATAGTGAATTTTGGACCATTTGAATCATTGTTGGCTAAATTTCAAAGTTATTTGCTGCGACCGCCAACCTTACAATTGGTGTTTAATCACCTTGCACATTAGGACTCATGAAATCTCATATGGTTCTCTGGCCATTCTAAGATATTGAAGAACTTGGTGCCTCTGTGGTTCATTCCTTTCATCATCCCCTACGTTCATTTTGCTTGGTGATTGTTTTGATATGATTGTTTGTTTTTTTCTCTCATGAATTATCTTCTCTAACTCTAAATCAAGTGGTATCAACAAAAGTCCTTGTTTGCTTGCACTTCGTGTGATGTGCATCAACTAACACAAATTCCTGCAATACCACAATCAAAACCAAAATTAAAAATAAGTCTAAATCAAGCAACACAATTTACTTAACAATATCAATTCTATCAATCCCCAGCAGCAGTGCCAAAAACTTGATGAGTACAAATCCGCAAGCATACAGAATTGTAACATGTAGTAATAAAAATATCGTCCCACAGAGATTGTAAATTAAATACTGAAATACTCACTATATTCATTTGTTTAGACATCAAAATAGTTGGATTCTTTAAAAACTAAAACTAAATCAAAATAAAGAAAAACTTAAATTCAAACAAATTTAAAAAGCTAGGGTTTTTATTCTCAATTGTACCATTTCATAAGATTGATTAACCAACTAGGTCTATGCTAATCCTAATTCATTTTGAAGGGATCTTTGAAGCTATTGGTTTCCCTCTTAGATAAACCTAAGATTAATTGGAAATTAATTAATACTATGTTTTTCGGCTCTCACTAACCTAATGTCTTTTAAATCCAATTTTAAAACACAACCTTTTAATTAATACTAACCACTTAACTGTCTCTCAAATAATTAAGCAATTAATAGGTTATTTCCTAATCCTACAGAACCTATTTCTCAATCAAGATCTATAGTATTAATTCAATCTTAGGGTGATCAAACCTAAAATGACATTAAGCACAATAATAGCCAATGAATTAGAACTAACAATCTAACATTAATCACAATAAGCACATGGTCAATTCAGAATAAGAATCTAGCCACTCATATTAAAAAGAAAAATAAGAGATGAAGAAATGAAGAAAATAATTCCAATCATGATGAATAATAAGAAAAGTTAACAAGAAAACTCCCTTCACCAAAGTGTAGAGAATGCTTGTTCTTCACAATATTCAAAACCAGAGCCTATTCTAATATAAGCAAAGCATAAAACTAAAAATAAAAGTGTTCTGAAAATAACAAAGAAATAAAAATCCAAGAACAACCCTAAATGAAAAATAAATAGTTCTATTTATAAACCTAGTTTCCTAGATAGAAAGGTCATCTAAAACCTTCCAAACTCTATCTAATCATAACCTTAAAAGATGAGCTTATATTTATGCAAACTTCAACTCCAAATCCACTTCTAATAGGCTGCCACATCAACATGCATGGGTGTGCAAGAAAGTGACACGGCCATGCATCAAAATAACCCTGAATTACTTGGAAGCAGGCATGGGCGTGTGTGAAATCCGCATGGGCATGCAACTCCTTAGACATAGGCGTGTGCATTTTTGACATGGGCGTGCACCTCTGCAACTTGCTCTTCTTCAACTCAGGTATGGGCATGCTTGATTTTGGCATGGGCATGTCATCTGATGTGAGGATAATCTTGCAATTTAATCTCCAATCTTATCTAATCTTCAAGCATTATCTCCTTCTTCTCTCAAATGCATCCTACAACTAAAAACTCAATAAAAAGTTATCTATTTAACATAAAAACAACTAAATCCTAATAATTAAAATAAAATAATAAAACTAACTAAATTAACTAAAAACTAACTAAACAAGCAACTACTAAACCTAACATGCAATAAAATAGAGTGCTCAGAACAAGTATTCTTCACACTCATTAATTACTTATATCATGCCCGATTTTAAACATTTAATGAGTGTGTTTTACGCTCCATCTCACATTATTAATCAATACTTAGATTGGAGAGTGAATTTTATGCTCCATCTCACTTTTAATAATTAGTTTCTATCATGACTTATAGAATTAAAAGCAATTGTAGTGATTAAAATAACTCAACTAAGATAAATTCTTCATGACATAGTACTTTATACACCCTTCACCCACTTATAAGAAAACTACTTTTTAATTTCATCCAACTCAAATGCTTAATTTCAACTTTTAATTTCCATATATAAAAATTAAAATAAGCCATAATTATACTAAGAAAACTCAACCTCATTTACACAAATTATAGCTTTGATAAATGCAAAAATATAATATGGGGAAATTGGAGTTAGAATTTAAAAAGTTATAAATATTATAGCATGATCATATTAACCTAACATGTCCAACTTAAAGATGTATTAAAAAGTTAAAAATTTCTTGCAATTTGCAAACTATCCTTTACTTTAATTCAAATTCATATTCTTTATTTCCACTTAAATTTACTCCAATTGAGTGTCATCAAAATTTAAAAATTCTTGCTCTTTAACTAAGTACTAACCTCAATTCAATCCTAAGCCTAGCTCAACTATACAAGCTTATCCTATTTTACCCTATTTTTCACCAATTACACTACTTTTGTTTAAACATTTAAAACAATGAACTTAAACTATTCTAACTAAAAATCTATCATTCATACATATACACACATCATAAGTAAGCATATAAATGATAATGCACTTGAAGGGTTATAAGTAAAAGGTTAGAGAGCTCTCACCAATTACACAAATTTCCTTCCTTACCATCTTTCCTTGTCAAAATACCTACATGAATAAATATGACCAATTAGCATGGAGAAGTAAAAAATTAAAGAAAAAAATTGACTTGGGTTATCTCCCAAAAAGTGCTTTATTTATAATGGTCTTAAGCTAGACCAATGCCATATATAAGTATAAGTTTAAATATTGGAAGGTAGTTCTTTCAAATGTTAGACATCCAAATTCTTGGGCATCTCTCTTCCATAGTAAAACTTTAATCGATGCCCATTAACTTTGAATGTCTTCCCTTAGTGATTTTGAATTTTAATTGCACTATATGGAAAAACCTTTGTTACTATAAACGGACCTGACCACATTGTTTTGAACTTTCCTAGGAACAATCAAAGATGTGAGTTGAATAAGAGTACTTTATCACCTTTGGTAAAGGTTTTAGGCTTAATCATTGTATCATGCCATTGTTTAGTTTTTGACTTATAAAATTTGGCAGTCTCATAAGCCTAGTTTCTTATTTCCTTGATTTTATTTAATTGAAGTAGTCGTTTAGCTCCATTTTGCTTAGAGTCATAATTCAATGTTTTTATAGCCCAATAAGATTTGTGCCCTAGTTTAACGGGTAGATGACATGCCTTCCCAAACACCATTCTATAAGGTATTAACCTAATTGGTATTTTGTAAGTTGTCCTATATTCCTATAAAGCATCATCGAGCCTACGAGTCCAATCCTTGCGTGAATTGTTAACGTTTTTCTGTAATATCTTCTTAAGTTCCCTATTATATACTTCCACTTGCCTATTTGTTTGAGGATGATATGGTATTAATACTTTGTATTTAACATTGTAATGTTCCATGAGTGCTTTAAATTGCTTATTGCAAAAGTGTGTTCCTCCATCATTAATGATTCCTCGAGGCATGCCAAACCTTATGAATAACTTCTTTAGAAACGTGCACACCACCCTAGCATTATTAGTTGTAAATGCATGAGCTTCATCCCACTTAGACACATAGGCTACATATACTAGAATGAACCTATTCCTATGATATGAAGGGAATGGTCCTATAAAATCTAGACCCTAAACATTAAAAGAGCTCCACCTCCAAAATTCCTTCTTGGAGCATTTCATCCTTCTTTGATAGTCCTCTACTCTTTTGGCATTTATCACAACCCCCTACAAATTCACTAACATCCTTGAAAATGGTAGGCAAATAGAAACCATATTCAAGCACTTTAGATGCTATTTTGTTAGGTCCAAAATGTCGTCCATATGGCGAGCTATGACAATGGTGTAATATGTCATAAATGTCTTCCTTTAGCACACGTCATCAATCCATGCCATCATTGTATAACTTCCATATGAATGGTGGATCCTAAATATTGCTCTTAGCATCATTCATGAATTTCTTGCATTGTTGACAGGAAAACTCTTTTGGAAAATGTCCACCCGCTAGGTAATTTGCTAAGTCTCCAAACCATGGTATCTCTTTACATCCTATAGCAAATAGAGATTAGTTGGGGAAGGTTTCTTTGATGGTTATATCTTTATTAGATTCCTTCTCCAATTGAGATAGATGATCTACTACAAGGGTGTTTGACCCCTTTTTGTCTTTGATGATCATGTCAAACTCTTGTAGCAATAACACCCATTAAATTAGCCTTGGTTTTAAATCCTTTTTAGTAAGCAAATATTTGATTGTCGAATGGTCTTTGTAGATAACAACTTTTGACCCAAGTAGATATGATCTAAATTTGTCAAAAGCGAATATGATGGCGAGCATCTCCTTCTCCATAGTTGTATAATATAATTTAGCTTTTGAAAGGGTTTTGCTTGTATAATAGATCACGTGAAATTTATTATCTTTGTGTTGTCCTAAAACAGCTCCAATTGCTTACTCACTTGCATCACACATTAACTCGAATGGCAATGTCCAATCTGGAAGTACTACTATAGGGGCAGAGATGAGAGCTTCCTTCAACCAATCAAAAGCAATTTTACATTCATTAGTGAACTCAAAAGGCACATTTTTTCTAATAAATAAGACAAAGGTTTAGCAATTTTAAAAAAATCCTTGATAAAATGCCTATAAAAGTCAGCATGACTAAGGAAACTTCTCACTCCCTTAATGTTGATAGATAATTGATGTTTTCAATTCCTTCAATCTTTTCTCAATCAACTTCAATTCTCTTTATGGAGATTTTATGTCCCAACACTATGCCTTCATCCACAATGAAGTATCACTTCTCCCAATTAAGTATAAGGTTAGTTTCTTCACATCTTGCTAAGACCCTTTCTAAGTTGTATAAGTGTTAAGAACCTCTAAGGAATAGAACCACAAACCCTAACGATTATGAACCCGTGAATTACTATCTTGAAAACCCAAGAACAAATTGATGTCAAACCCAAGAATTGCTTAGATCAGATTGTAGAAAGATAGATTGATCAAAGAATTAAAATCTAAGTTCTTTAAACCCTAACTCTTAACATGCCACAAGGATAGATCAAATCCTTGATAAGTGGTTTATGCATTCAACAAGAATTTAAGAATTCAAGCAAATATGCAAAGGAACAAGAATATTATTATTCAATTCTAATATCATTCAAAAATGTTTCTAAAACATATCAAAAGGTTGGTATATATAACACACCAACACAAAACCCTAATACAATATAGGAAACAAAAGTTAAAATCATCTAAAGCTGAAATCGGGGGACTGGTGCTCGCCAGTCATAACTCATAGACTGGTCCTACTAGAGCTTGCTAGTTATAACCACAGACTAGTCCTACTGGCACTTGCCAGTAGTGATTGGCAAGCTGGCCACTTCTAACACACGTGAAGTTGACGCCCGTTGATGCTCAGTATTGATGCCTTCATGCATTTGGATTTGTAAAACATTGAACAAGGTCTTCTCTTAATCTTCAAAGGAGTCTCCAAACACTGAAAAATCATCCATGAAGATCTATATAGTGTCCTCAACCAAATCCGAGAAGATGGCCATCATGCAACGTTGAAAAGTGGCGGGGGCATTGCATAATCTGAATGGCATCCTCCTATATGCATAAGTATCTTAAGGACATATGAAGGTGGACTTCTTTTAATCTTTCGGTGCTATGGAAATCTAATTATAAGATGAATACCCATCTAAAAAATAATAAAAGGTGTGACCCTCAATCCTTTTTAGCATTTGATCAATGAATGGTAGAGGAAAGTAATCCGTCCTTGCAGCATTATTGAGCTTCCTATAGTTAACACACATATGCCATCCATTAACCCCTTTAGTTGGAATGAACTCTCCTTTTTGATTCTCCACAAAAATCATACCACCCTTTTTAGGCATACATTGAATTGGACTTACCCATGATGAGTCTGAGATAGGGTAGATGATGCCTGTATTTAGCAATTTAAGTATCACTTTCTTCATCATTTCATGTTATGATTCAACCTTCTTTAGTGCTTAATGGTTGTTTTATGCCCTTCCTCCATTAAAATCTTGTACATATAATAAGATGGACTAATCCCTCTAATGTTAGAGATTTGCCACCTAATAGCCCTTATACGCCTCTTAAACATCTCTATAAGCAACAACTCTTGCTCACGGGTTAGCTTAGAAGAAATAATGCCGGGTAGGGTTTTGTTTTCTCTAAGGAAGGTGTATCTAAGACGAGAGGGTAAGGGTTTAAGTTCTAATTTAGGTGGAATGATGATGGATGGTAATGTAGGTTGATAATTTTTAGTTAAGGCTTCATATTTGGGTAGGGTTATGAGTTCTTTGAGATCTTGCACCTTCTTTACTTCAAAACACCTTTCCAATTCCACCATATCATATGGTAGTTGCACCTTTTGTTGCACATCTTCATTCACACATGTATCCACCAAATCCATTCTCATACAAAATCACTATTATAGGGCTGCCTATAGGATTTGTATAGATAGAATACACACTTTTCATCTCCTACTCGAAGTGTGATAGTGCCCTCATAAACATTAAATTGGGCTTTAGCCATGTATAAGAAAGGAATACCCAATATCAATGTACATTATCATATCTAGCATAATAAAATTCGAGGGAAATATGAACTTACCCGCCTTTATAAGCATATCTTCTATTATCCCAAAAGGCTTTTTTGTTGAATGATTTAACAATTGTAACATCATATTTGTCTTTTTTGCTTCTAAGCCCAGTTTCTTGTAAATTGACAAAGGCATGAGCATATAATTGATGCACCCGAATCACATAAAGCTCTTTAGAATTGTAGATTCCCTATTATGCAAAGAATAGTGAGACTTCAAGGATGTCTATGCTTTGATGGTAGCTTATTGGTGATCAATGAACTACATTCCTTATTGAATTTCATGGTCTTGAACTCTTCTAACTTCTTTTTGTTAGAGATAAGTCTTTGAGGAACTTTGCATACTTAGACATGTGAGCTAGCATATTTACAAATGGAACATTAATGTGCACCTTCCTAAGCATCCATCTCTTACTCTTCTTTGCTAACCCTTTATGGAAAAGGCAATGGTGGTTCATATGCCTTTAGGGTTTCCTTATTTGCTTTCCCTAGTCGCCTAGGATTCCTCTTCCTTTATTGGCACTATTATAGATTCCTTATGAATTAAGGATTCCTCTTTTATCTTTGATTGAGCTATCCCATCTCTATCTTCAACCTTTTTTATCCTTATTGAGTATGAAATTGCTAGGTCCTTCCAACTCTTTTCCAATCCTCAAAGCTATGGCTTTAACTTGCTCTCTAGGATTAGTCTCTGTGTTGTTAGGTAAATTTCCATGTCCATGGTTAGTCAATGCACTAGCAATTTAGCCAATTTGCACTTTGAGATTATAGATGGAATAAAAGTGATTTTTAAATATAAGTTGAGAATTTTTGTGCATTGCTTCCATCCTAGCTTCCATCTTATGAGTAGCATCTTCTTGAATGGTCATTCGTTTGTCTATCATCTCCATGAACCTATCTATCTTGCTCTTCGTAATTGTTCCCTTCTCTTGAGGTCATTGTTGATGTAAAGCTTGGAAATTTGAATTTCTAAAACCTAGTGGGATTTGTGGCCTTAATAATCCTTGCTCGCTTTGGTTTCTCCATGAGAAATTAGGATGATTTCTCCATGACGATTTGTAGGTGTTGCCATAAGAGTTGCCTCTATTTTGCACATAATTCATGTTCTCTTTCTCTTATATAAGAGTGTAATCAATGGTAGCATGCCCTCCACGGCAAAGCTCACAACTTAATGAAGAAATCATCTCCCTTATTAATTCATTAAGCCTGGCCTTCAACGTTTTTATCTCATCCATGTCCATCATACTACTCTTCCTCATTGCCATAGCCCTCTGCTCTCGTTGATACACATTTTCTCAGTTGTAGCTATTTCTTCGATTAACTCTAACAACTCCTTAGGTGTTTTATTCCATATTGAGCCTTCACATAAAGAGTTGATATTGTGCTTAAATGTAGGGTTGATGCCCTTGTAGAATGATTGCACCAAATCCTAAGTTGGATAAGGTGTGAAGGACATATCCTTTCTAAATCCTTAAAGCATTCCCAACATTCATACATACTCTCTTCATCCCTTTGGTAAAAGGAATTTATTTCTGCCTTCATATGTAATGCCTTTGTTGGTGGGAAGTACTTATAGAGAAGAAGATGGAGTACATATCATCCCAATGGACTGAGGTGGTAGTAATGGAAACCACTTTTCAGCACTATCCGTGAGTGAGAAAAGAAATAATATGAGATGAATAGCATCTGCCAGTGCACCATTCATCCTAAGTATTACACAATAATCCATAAATTAAGTCATACGTGTGATAGGATCTTTGGTAGGTAAGCTATGAACTTGATAACTTTGGATCATATGCACCATGGATGGTTTGATCTTAAAGTCATTGATTATAATTAGTGGTGGAACAATTGGAGATTGCCCTTGATGAACATTGTGTTAACATACAAGAATGGCTCTAGGGCATATTGTTAGTTGTTAAGTCTATTTGAATATTTACTCTTTAGTATTATGTTGAATGAGTTTATTATCAAGAGTTGTTAATATAAGTGATAAACTCATTTAGTTTATATACTATAAATGTTCATAGTCATTGGATTAATATAAGGGTAGTATTAATCCCTATACTTTATTTTCCTCGATCGGTATATGATATCGATAATGGGAGGTAATGAGTCTTATGCTACTTGATATGAGATATCATAGTAGACATGTGGATACTCATGTGATGGGTGGATAGACATGGTGCATATGGTCCTTTGACCTGAGGTGACACAGTGATCTACATATGGTTGGTTAGAGTTTGTTACCACTTACAAACCTGTGCTAGCCACGTATGGGTATATGGCGTGTGGTGGCTCTAGTTGGTTGTATGTAGGGATGAGTGATCGGCCAAGATAGAATTCATTATTTGGAGTAAACCGGGATAAGATCCTATGCTATCTAAGTTATTCTTGATGAACAAGTACCTGGCCAGGTCAAACTCGACTTACCCGAAAGAGTTTCAGTGCTAGAAAGGAGTTTCTAGTAGTAATCGTGTTTTATCGAGAATTGAACTGAAGATGAGGTTATATGACTGAGGCAATTAGAGTTTGACTAAACCGTGACTCTAGCCAATATTGGGATCTTGTAATGAAGGAACATTTAGTACACGGTAATTATATTCTATGGTTCTTGTGGATCTACATATAGAATTCATTTGTAATTGGGTAGTCGTGATATCTATGTTAGGGGTCATTTACGACTTATGGGAACTAAATATGATTAATTGGGATTTTCACATTTAGCATGGAAAGGTATTTCCATAATATTAAGTGTTAATATTATTTCTCATTGCCAATTAGACTTGAACCTAGTAATCACACACATAAGAGTTGCACCAATGAAGATAATTATTAATTAAAGAGTTTAATTAATTAATTAAATTAAATGAATTGGAT
>CATIWO010073854.1:0-12422 GCA_949673435.1 Macaranga tanarius | reverse complement strand
ATGGTAATAATATGAATTATGTTTATCTCTATAATGACATAAGAATGCTTGTAGACTCTAAATGAATTACCTTTTATTGACAATAAGAGTTGCATTAAAGGACTTTAAGTATATTTGACAATGAGAGTTGCATTTATACCTTATACTATGTTTATAACCATTCTTTGTAGCTATTTGTTTATTTTGTAATTCTTAGTAAATTCCTACTTGTAGTTCTAATAAACCATATTAAACTTGATATTTAGAATATTAGATTAATTAATGTAGTTAGTAATTAATTAGAATAATTAGAATAATCCAACAATTTCCATCTTTATTATTTTGCCTATCCATCTTATTATCTATTCGGTTAGTATAAAATTCACAATTTCCCAGTGTTTGACACCCTACTTACTCTATACTTAGTCTTAGAGACTAGGGTATTATAATTTTACCCGCATCAAGAATGACCTAAAGATTCAATCTTTAAGACTTTTTAAGTCTTTTCAAATAAGGTCTAGCCAAAATTAATTCTAAGAACCCAAACCATTTTTGCACATTTATTTATCGTAAAAACACATTCTCTCTACTCCTACTTATTCTTCTTTTTATTTTATGCAATTATGTTGCGATTTTATGATTGAGAAGTAGTTCAGAATATGATATGTGATGGAGGAGAAGAAGGGGCATTGTTTGGGAGTGTTTGCTCTTTTTTTATGCTTAACTTGTGATTTTTGATGTTGATTTGTGCATTTCGGTGATTCTGATGGGTCCTACATACATGAATTTTTACCCATTTATTTGAACAATGACAAGTTTGTATTTTTAGTATTCAAAATTATATTTTTATATGTTTTGTTCTTAAAAATCATGTTTTTTTTGACTAAAGCTTACATTTTTTTGGTTCTTCATGCATTTCTTATCTTTGATATAAAAATTCATTTTGGTACACTTTTATTGCATTTTCATATGTAAAGTTTGCATTTTTTAATTAAAAATTACATTTTTGTATCATTTTTAATATTTTTAGCATTTTATATAAAAGTTGTATTTTTACGTCAAATTTTTTTTAGATTAAAAATTACATTTTATGCCTTTTTCATCATTTTTAGCATTTCATGCGAAAGTGACATTTTTACATCTAAAGTCTATATTTTTGCATTTAAAATGGTAGTTTTACGTCGATTTCATCGTTTTAGGTATTTTATGTAAAAATTGCATTTTTGTGTCAAGTTCTTATTTTTAGTATAAAAATTGCATTTTTAGTATAAAAATTGCATTTTCAGGCCATTTCATACATTTTTATCATTTTTATTATTTTTATTTAAATATTGTATTTTTAATGTCAAGTTTTGCATTTTTATTGCATTTTTACATAAAAATTGCATTCTTATGTAATTTCCCATGTCAAGGTAGCATCTTTAGGATAAAGTTTATATCTTTACATCATTATTGGCATTTCTCTAATTTTCATATAAAAATCACATTCTTCACATAAAGTTGCATTTTTAGATTCAAGATTGTACTTTTGCATGTTTTCTCACATTTCCATTATTTCTGTACAAAGATCATCTTTTTCATGTAAACATTGCATTTTTTTGTTAGGAAAATATTGCGTTACTATATTATTTCATGCAAAAATTATATCTTTCATGTCAAAATTACATTTTTTAGATCAAAAGTCATATTTTTACTTTATTTGTTGTATTTTTTACACTTTTCATATAAAAAAGGCATCAAACATGTATTTTACTAATTTTTATTAAAATTTGCACTTTACATTTTGCATTTCCCCAAGTGTATAGTATACATCTCTATGCATATTTTGGGTCCTTGGCATTATTTATATTATTTATTCATCACTTTTGATTATTTATTCACTTGTTAAATCAAATTGTCATTTATTTATGATTTAATGCTTTTATTTTTTTGATGTTGTTTGGTGGATGCTTTTTGATGAATGTGATGCTTTATGAATGGATGTATGTATGACAAATGGCTTGGCATGCTCTTTAGATCTAGGACTAGATTTATTTGTCCGCCCTTTTTTTAATCATTCAGATGTATTTGTTAGGATTTGATTAAAACTTTGTGTCCTTAATCCCTTTCCCTCTTATTTTTTTTAATATGTATTGTGTATTTATTGTGAATGTTATGGATGTTTGCATTATACTTGCCATCATGAAACCAAAGCTAGGGTGATGTGATAAGCATCTAGGTGTTGTATAATGAGAAACAGTCAAGTAGAAACCACTTTTCGAACTTAGAATCTCTAACAAAGGGAACGAATTTTGTGTAGTACTAGGATTCTGTTTTCTATTCCCAAGCGATCGGGTGGTGACTCCAATTGCATGAGGCTTCTCCCAGAATACCTGAAAAAGAATTCTCGATTCGCCCTCTTGAAAGGTGTGTTTAGCCTAATTTGGTACCGCAGTTGCATACCACCTATGGTGCTCGGTAGAAACCAGCTCACTCATAGTGGCGACTCTATTGGGGAATGAAGAGAAGTGATAGATTTTAAAACTAATTATTTCTTATTATATACATTTATTCTACTTTTCTTCGCAACAACATTTTGTATTTCACAACACATTGCACACTTGCACCCTTGGTCCCTTTTTACCTTGAGGGTATCAGATTTTGAGCTCCCTTGATTCTATTTGAGTCTTAGGGTGATTAGTCAAGTATCATCACCTTTACCCTTTACTCGGTCTTTGAGTTGGTAAAAGATACCGGGCCTACCTGACTAGGGCCTATAACCCAAGTCCATAATGGGATTATCTCACTAAAGGAACCTTTACCCTTTCACCCCGACTCAACTCATATAAATAAACCAGTAGTAACTTCCCCTAGGGTCCTAGTTAGCATTTGTATTCTAATTGAATAAACAAAATATCCGTTTATTTGGAAAATTTTGAATGATTGTTCATCTTTTGTTGTGGTTATTACTTTACTTTAGAATTATTGGGATTGTGTGAAATGTGCATGATGCTAGGTATTCATTGTGATGCTTACAAACCTTGTATACTTATATATATGAGGAATCTGAAAATTATGTGTGAACATATGTTGTTGTGTGGCTCATGTGGACTCAATGAGTCTATTGTACTATGATGCTAACACTAGAGAATGTGTGTCATTTGTTACTTTCTAAATAAGGGGGCAAAGTTGAGGTTTCTCGTTTGGATGGTTTGGTCTATTATGAAAGCAACAAATGACCCACTTTTATTTGAAACCATGAATACGCTATTATGATCATGTTATGCCATTTGGAAATGTGCATATGAGTACCCATTGTGACACTTTCAAAACTTGATTACCATATGTTAGTATAAGTGGTATGCCCTAGAGGCCAAACACATATTTTGACATTGTAAATTATCCCAAATGGCAATAAAATATTCATTTAAATAAAGTATTTATTTATTTGAGTATTAATCCATTAGCATAATGTTAAATAAATTTATTATCAAGATTTGATAATATGAGTGACAAATTTATTTAGTACATATGCTATAAAATTGTTCATAGTCAATAAATTAATATTTGGGTAATATTAAATTGACTATCACCTCTATCTATTTTCCTTAATTGGTATGTGATACTAATAGTGGCAGGTAGTGAGTCTCATGCTACTTGATATGAGATATCAGAATAGACATGTGGATACTCATGTGATGGGCGAATCAAACATGATGTTTGATTTGTGATCGCGAGGATATTCACTTATAGTCAACGATCATAATCTAGGTTATAATGGTGTATATAGTCCTTTGACCTGAGGCAACTCGGTCATCCATATTTAAGTGGTTAGGGTTTGTTACCGCTTACATACTTGTGTTATTCACACATGGGTATATAGCATGTGGTGGCTCTAGTCAGTTAAATGTAGGGATGAGTGTTCGACCAATATAGGATTCATTGCCTGGAGTGAACCAGGATAAGATCCTATGCTATCTAAGTTTGTTCTTGATAAATAAGTTCCTGGCTAGGATAAACATGACAGTCTAAAAGAGTTTCAGTACTAGAAAGGTGTTTCTAGTATTTGTTATGTTTTATCAAGAATAGAACTTGAGATAAGGTCATATGATAAAGCTATTAGAGTTTGACTGAAACTTAACTCTATCTATCAGGATCTTCTAATGAAGGGATTTTAGTGCATGGTAATTATGACCAAAGGGTTCATGTGAATCAATACATACATTCATTTCTAATTGGGTAGTTGTGATATCGATGCTAGGGGTCACTCATAACTTATGAGAACTAAATGTGTATCATTGGGATTTTCACATTTAGACTTGAAAGGTGTTTCAAATAATATCTAGTGTTGATATTATCTTCTCATTGCCAATTAGACATGAACCTAGTAAGTCACACCTAAAAGAGTTTCACCAAATCATTATCAATATTAATCTAGTTATTAATTAAAGTGTTTAATCAATTAATTAAGATTAATAGAATTAGATTTATGCTTTAAGCAATGATTCTAGCATATCGTGAAATCTAATTCAACCAAGGGTTTAAATTATTAATTTATACTTAATTAATATGAGATATTAATTAAAGTATTAAATTAATAACGTATGTGTTGTTTCTAATAGGACATGGATTAATGGCCCAAGTTGTTTGGACCCAGGCCTGAAAGCATTTTAGACCAAAGATTAATCCAATATGTTGAGAAAGCCTATGAACCTAATCTAGGCCCATTAGTCTAATAGATTGGGCTTAGGCCAAGTATTGGCCCAATAACCAAGCCCATGTCCATGAATTAATGTAGTCAAAATTGGCATATTAGGCACATTATCTTTAATGTGTAAAATATTAATTTTGGCAAAAAGAAAAGATTAGGTTACATGTGTTTATCACTTTGATAAATGTGAGAGGATGAATGTAGACATTAAACATGAGATGTATTTTCTACATTCTTCTTTGTACACTAGTAAGTTACTTATCTAAATTGTATACTTACTATATCAAAGTGTACCTATGATATCATGGATGATGTCATAAGGTATGCCTATGATATCATGGATGATGTCAAGAGGTGTGCCTATGATGTCATGGATGATGTCATGAGGTGTGCCTATGATGTCATGGATGATGTCAAGAGATATGTTTATGATGGCATGGATGATGTCATAAGGAGGTTGCTTTCTCTATATAAATATATGTCCTAAGAAAGTTTTGATGGTGGATGATTAGAGAAAAACCAAAAATAGAAACAACACACACAAAACTCAAACCCAAAGGTATTCTTGCAAAAAGGATTAAGTTAGTGAAAGATTTAAGAGGGTCAATTGAGAGGAGACTTGCATCTAATTAAATTAAAGCAAGAAAGTGATTTGGTGAAGCTTTGGTGTTTTAATCTAGAGGCCTAACATTTGGGAGGCTATAGCATTTGATTCTAGATTTGAACCTACTACATCAAAGCTTGTAGATAAATATTATGGTCTACATTAAACTTAGGAGTTGGTAAGTTTTTCTTAAACTTAGAATTCCTAGGTTGATTGCTTATACATGTTTGCATGTTATTAGCTATATGTAAAGATGCAAAATGGATCAGTGGGAAAGGAATTCTTCATGTGATAAAGGGTTATGTAAATGAAAATTTTGAAATTTCACCCTACTTAGGCTTATGCTAACCATGCATGTTCTTAGTGTCCAAGTTGCATAACTAATTCCTTCAAGTGGTATCAGAGCATTTTTTTGCACTATACATATGCTATACTTGCTGATAATTGCAAGTGTTGTGATTATATATGTTGATATTTGCAAGTATTGTGAATATGGATGTTAATTACAAATGTTCTAATTAAGCATGTGAATGGTTGCAAGTGTTGGTTCCTTTATGAGATGATTTGCATGCTAAAATGTAAATTAAAAGTGTTATAATTGAGCATTTGATTAGTTACAAGTGTTGTGGCTGAAGGTTGAATGTTTGGTATATAAAAATATGACTTTTAAAGCATTTTTGAGTGTCCGTAGGGCTGCTCACGACCCAAGATGGCTCCTCACTATCGTAAAGTGCACCCGTGAGTAAGCCTGCCTCATTTTACTTCATTTTTGTGCCTGGACAGGCCTGCTCATGAGCTAGAATGGCTCCTCACGATCGTGAGGAGCGCTACTGAGCAGGCCTGCCTCCAAATCTTCAAGTTTCTTAAAGACTTGATTAAACTTGAGTTCATAAAGCACATTAACTTGAATGCTTATCTTACATACAAGGAATGATCATGGACATAGTTTACATCCTATGGTATGTAATAATTATTAATTTTATTATTATTTTTATATAATTAAGTGTTAGTTGCATAAATTAAGATGTAAATTATTTGCCTTGGTATGCTAAGGATTCATTGTAAATTACAAGAGTTGTGACATGAAGCTTAAAGTGTTCAAGTTGCAAAACCATGGAGATGGAGAGAAGGCCTTTAATATATTCTACGAGTTAGAATAGGCTTAAGGAAAATCCATGATCACTCCTTATTTGTGCATCCATTTTTTGCATGTTCTATATATATATGTGATATGTATGTTGTAACATGCTATATGTATATATGATATATGTATATAATTAGATGCCATGCAATATATGTATGTGATGTATATATTGGTTAATGTGCAAAGTGAGACCTTAATTAAAGACCTAAAAATCTTCCAAACTAAATTTAGGTCTAGGCTCTCCATTAGAGCAATAACTTGTATGGTTTTAGGATTATATGCATCGGCTATGGATACATAGGGGTATACATAAGGCCTAAGAGATTCATGTAGTGTTATTGTTAAGCATGAGATGTTGTGGGTGTATGGATTCACTATAGGCCAAGAATGGCAAATAGGAGTACCTGAGGTTTATAGTGTTTAAATCCATACATTTCACTGATCTAATGGTATGGACCTAACTAATGCCAAAGGCCAAGAATGACAATGTGTACCTGAGGCCCGTAACATTAGGAGCCAGATTGATGGAATCTCACATGAGATGTGATGGCAAGAGTTGCCACTTAATGAGAACTAATATTCCAAGAATGGCAATGTGTACTTGAGGGATATTAGTAACTCATTAAGAACCCCATCACCCAATAGAAATCCATCCAACAAGGGATTTTCGTTTCCAACTTTGGAAGTGTAGGATTTGCTAAGTTAGTGGGAGGCCATTATGATTAAAGACAAATCTAATGGTAAAATAACAATGTCATATAACTAATTAATCTTGTTACCTTTGCAGAAAACTTGATAATATGAGATCTTCAAACCCACTTTCAATCATACTCGAACAACATAAACTCACGGGGCCTAATTTCAATAATTGGCTAAGGAACCTAAAAGTTATTTTAGCTTCTGAAAAGATACTTTATGTATTACAACAAAGTCCACCCGAACCACTTCCTAAAAATGTCTCCTAAGAAGAGCGTGACACTTTAGAAAAATGGAAAGAATATGATTTGCAAGCATGTTGCATAATGTGGGCTTCTATGAATACTGAAATTCATCGGTAACATGAGAAGTACACAAATGCAAAAGAGATCTTACTTCACCTTCAAGAGTTATTTGGTGAACATAGTAGGACCACTAGATATGAGATATCAAAACGGCTCTTTCGTGCTAAGATGAAGGAGGGTGAGGATGTGGGAGCCCATGTAAACTCTATGATTAGAGCAATGGAGGAACTAGAAAGTCTAGATTTCTCTATAGACTTCCATCTCCAATTGGATTTGATCCTTCAATCCCTTCCTGAATCTTTTGGGTAAACCATTGTAAATTTCCATATGAACAAAATAGAGTGTACCTTTATGGAGCTTATGAATATGCTTGTGACGGACCAAAAGGCTATCCAAGGAAATAAGGGAAAGGAAATATTAACTTATTGCTTCTTTTAGTAGGACAAAGAAGAAAGGCAATAAGAAAAAGAATAAAGGCAAGACAAGTGTTGTCAAGCCCACGGGTGGCATAACCAATAATAAAGGCAAGGCTGTGATAAGGGAAGACTAAGACAAAGGAAAGTATTTCTATTGCCAAGGTGAAGAACATAAGAAAAGGAATTGTCCTAAGTTCCTAGAGTCTCTCAAGACAAAAAGAAAGGGAAAGTAAGGAGAAGGTGAGACTTTCTCTGATTTATTAGCTTCTAAATGTTCTAAGAGCTCATCTGAGGCATGCGTATTAGATACCGGTGCTAGTTCTCATATTTCTTCATCCGTACAGGATCTAGCAAATGAGAGAAGGTTGAGGCCAAATTTAAAGCTTAGGAATAGAGCAAGTGTTGCAGCCAAAGCTATAGGATCCACTTTTATTGATCTATATGATCACATTTTGTTATTAGATAATGTATTATATGTACCTAATGCTTATAAGAACATTGTTTCTATTTCTAGTTTGACTAGAAAGTGTTATGAATTTCATTTTAAAAGAGATGTTTGCAACATTTATTTTGGAAATAAAATTATAAGCATGGGTTATTTAATACAAGGTTTATATTATGTTGATAATATGTCTAATAACAATAAGCCTCAAATCAATGTGAGTAATATGAATGCAATGCTAATAGAAAATGCCTCTAACTCCAAGTATCTTTGGCACTTGAGATTATGTCACATTGCGGAGGATAGGATCAATAAGTTGGAAAGGATGGGAATCTTGAGCAATCTTGAATCCACATCCAATATAATTTATGAGGTTTGTCTTCAAGGCAAGATGACTAGATCACCATTTATTGGACAAATGGCAAGAGGTAAAGATGTGTTAGAGATCATACATAGTGATGTATATAGACCATTTAGTGTAATGGCTAGAGGAGGTTCCTACTATTTTTATAACCTTTGTAGATGATCTATCAAGGTATGGGAATTTGTTTCTTATGAAGAACAAAAGTGAATCCTTTGAAAAGTTCAAGGAATTCAAAGCCCAAGTAGAGAACCAAACTGGGAAAAGTATTAAAACTCTAAGATCAGATCGAGGAGGTGAATACTTAAGTACCGAGTTTATTGAATTCCTTAAAGAACATAGCATTGCATCATAACTCACACCACCTGGAACACCACGATTAAATGGTGTATCCGAGAGGAGAAATCGTACTCTATTGGATATGGTACGTTCTATGATGAGCTACACTAATCTTCCTATTCTACTTTGGGGTTATGCACTCCAAATCGCCTCTTACATCCTTAATCGTGTTCCATCCAAATCTATGTCTACTACACCATATGAGATATGGCATGGTAGAAAACCAAGTCTTAAATATATTAATATTTGGGGATGTCTGACTTTTATCAAAAGGCTAAAATCAGATAAGTTAGATGTGAAATCAATTAAGAGAAGGTTTATTGGATATCCTAAAGATAGTTTAGGATATTGCTTTTATCTTCCTACTGAACAAGTTATTGTTATAAGTAGAGATGTTATTTTTCTTGAGAAAGAGTTTCTTAAAGAAGGTGGCAATGGAAGGAAGATAATGTTAGATGAGGAGTCATCTAAGGAAGCCCAACAAATTAATCAAATGGATATTGATCAACTCGAAGATCCTATTCCAATTGAGAATGTTGTCACACCAATTGCTAGAAGGACTAGTAGGGTATCTCATCCTCCAGAGAGATACAGTTTCCTTCATGATATACAAGAGTTACATGTTCATGAAGAAAGCATTCATGTTGATGATTCTACTACATATGAAGAAGCTTTATGTGATAAAAATTATTCGAGATGGCTTGAGGCTATGAGAACCGAAATGGATTCCATATATAGAAACCAAGTCCGGACACTTGTTGATCCTCCTGAGGGTATTATACCCATTAGGTGCAAATGGATCTTCAAGAGAAAGATTGGTACAGAAGGAAAGGTAGAGACCTATAAAGTAAGGCTTGTAGCGAAAGGGTTTCACCAAAGGGAAGGGGTTAACTATGAGGAAACCTTCTCACCAGTAGCTATGATTAAATCCATTCAGATTCTTTTAGCTATAGCTGCACATGATGATTATGAGGTTTGGCAATTGGATGTTAAGAACACCTTTCTTAACGGTTATGTTAAGGAAAACATTTTCATGGAGTAACCCAAAGGATTTGAATCCGAGGATAGGTTAAAAATGTGCAAGCTTAATAGATCTATTTATGGTCTAAAGCAAGCTTTAAGGAGTTGGAATCATCATTTCGATGAGGCTATTTATTCTTATGGTTTCATTAAGAATGAAGATGGGCCATGTGTTTACGAGAAGGTTAGTGGGAGCCAACTCACTTTCCTTATCTTGTATGTAGATGATGTTCTATTAATTGGAAATGACGTGGGTATGATGACTTCTATGAAAGTATGGCTATCTAAAACTTTCTCCATGAAGGACTTAGGGGAGGCAGCCTATATTCTCGGGATTTGAGTCTATGGAGATAGATCGAAGAGAATAATAGATTTATCCTAAAATCTTTACTTGGAAAAGGTGTTGAAGAGGTTCAATATGCTTGATTCCAAAAGAGGATTATTACCATTTAGGCATGGTATCCATTTATCCAAGGATATGTCACCTAAAACGTCCGAGGAAATGGAGCAAATGGTCAAAGTTCCTTATGATTCGGCTATAGGAAGTTTAATGTATGCTATGTTATGTAGTAAGACTAATATTTCCTATGTTGTTAGTATAACTAGCATGTTTCAATCCAATCCAGGTTTGGAACATTGGATAGCTATTAAGGCAATCTTTAAGTACTTGAGAAGGACTAAAGATTTAGTCTTATCTTATGGAGGAAGTGATTTACAAATAGATGGCTTCACAGATTCTAATTTTCAATCATATATGGATGATAGAAAGTCTATCTCTGGGTTTGTTTTCATTTGTAATGGAGGAGCAGTAAGCTGAAAGAGTTCCAAGTAAAGTGTCACTTCAGATTCCACTATAGATGCTAAGTATATAGCCGCATTAGATGCTGTTAAAAAAGCTATTTGGATTAAGAAGTTTGTTACCCAACTGGTAGTTGTTCCTTCTGTCGAGTCACCCATTCCTCTCTATTGTGACAAAAATAGAGCCATTGCTTTGGCAAAGGAACCGAGGTCTCACCAGAAGTCCAAACACAAAGAAAGGTGCTATCATATTATTAGAGAACTTGTTGGAAAGGGTGATGTGCTCATGTAAAAGGTAGCTTCAGTTGATAATGTAATTGATCCACTTACTAAAGCACTTACACAACTACAGTTAGATAGGCATTTTGAGAAGATGGGTCTAAGATACTATAGTGATTGGTTCTAGTGCAAGTGGGAGATTATTAGTATAGGTGGTATGCCCTAGAGGCCAATCACATATTTTGACATTGTAAATGATCCCAAATGGCAATAAAATATTCATTTAAATAAAGTGTTTATTTATTTGAGTATTAATCCATTAGCATAATGTTAAATAAATTTATTATCAAGAGTTGATAATATGAGTGACAAATTTATTTAGTACATATGCTATAAAATTATTCATAGTCGATAAATTAATATTTGGGTAATATTAATTTGACTATCACCTCTATCTATTTTCCTTAATTGGTATATGATACTAATAGTGGAAGGTAGTGAATCTCATGCTACTTGATATGAAATATCAGAATAGACATGTAAATACTCATGTGATGGGTGGATCGAACATGACGTTAGATTTGTGATCACGTGGATATTCTCTGATAGTCAATGATCACAATCTAGGTCATAATGGTGCATATAGTCCTTTGACCTGAGGCAACTCGGTCATCCACATTTAAGTGGTTAGGGTTTATTACCGCTTATATACTTGAGTTATTCACACATGGGTATATGGTGTGTGGTGGCTCTAGTCGGTTAAATATAGGGATGAGTGTTTGACTAAGATGAGATTCATTACCTGGAGTGAACCAGGATAAGATCCTATACTATCTAAGTTTGCTCTTGATAAATAAGTTCCTGGCCAGGATAAACATGACAGTCTGAAAGAGTTTCAGTATTAGAAAGGTGATTCTAGTATTTGTTATGTTTTATCAAGAATAGAACTTGAGATAAGGTCATATGATAAAGCTAATAGAGTTTGACTGAACCTTGACTTTAGGCTCTATCAGGATCTTCTAATGAAGGAATTTTAGTGCATGGTAATTATAAACAAAGGGTTCATGTGAATCAATACATGCATTCATTTTTAATTGAGTAGTTATGATATCGATGCTAGGGGTCACTCACAACTTATGAGAACTTATTAGTATAGATGATATGCCCTAGAGGCAATCATGTATTATGACATTGTATATTATCTCAAATGGCAATATAATGTTCATTTAAATACGTAGTTTATTTATTTGAAGCATTACTCCATTAGAATTATGTTAAATAAATGTATTATCAAGAGTTGATAATATGAGGACACATTTATTTAGTACATGTGCTATAAAATTGTTCATGGTCAATAAATTAATATTTGGTTAATGTTAATTTGACTATCACCTCTGTCTATTTTCCTT
>CATIWO010073851.1:0-10808 GCA_949673435.1 Macaranga tanarius | reverse complement strand
TCATTAATAGGATTGTTCTCCCCTTTTAATTTAAATGAAAATTAATTTGATAAATCAATTGTAATAGAATTTAAATTTTATACCGAACAATATCTATTAGACTATTTTTTCACTAGCTGAATATAATTTTTTTTTTTTTTTTTTTGCATCTAATGCATCTGGTATCCAGTCACCACTTTATGTGCACCGACTAATCTGGATTCGATCCGGATAAAACCCTGAAGAGTGGTAAAAGTCTCCCCAATGAGTATTTAATGGAGCTGCGTTCATAAAGGGTCGAACCCTTTATGAACACAAGAAAAAACCTTGGATGAGCCTAGAATCTTCGATCCGTAGGTTCTCCGATGCTTAAGTTAGAGAAAGTCTATTCAAAATAATATAATAATGAAAGATATGAGCCTATATATAGGTATAAGAAGGACATACCTAGTCCTATTCAGATTAATATCACAAGAGTCCTAATTCCTTATCAATTAGGTCTCTTTAACCATTTTGATCATGGATTATATAGACATAGAGTCCTTCTTAGACTTAGATTCGTGAATATGGGAACATGATAATCCTCATATTTATCAGATGTCCTCCCTAATGGTATCGAATATTTATGTTTGAAAAAGGTATCATTCAGTTATTCATTTCACTTTGCAAATTCACATGTGAAGGCCCTTCATTGAGAAGGTTATTTATTTAGCATCGGAGATTCGAACCTGAAAAAGGTTCGCAAATTATAAACTTGGAGAGGTTCATATATCTTGAACCTGGAGAGGTTTGTATGTTTTGAACCTGGAGAGGTTCGTTTTCATGACCTCGAGAGGGTCGTTTATTTTGAACCCGGAGAGGTTCGTTTATTCTGATCTCGAGACATTCGTTTATTCTGGCCTTGAGAGGTTCATTTATTCTGACCTTGAGAGGTTCATTTATTCTGACCTCGAGAGGTTCATTTATTCTGACCTTGAGAGAATCGTTTATTCTGACCTCGAGAGGTTCGTTTATCTTGAACCTAGAAAGGTTTGCTTATTCTGACCTCGAGAGGTTCGTTTATTCTGACCTTGAGAGTTTTGTTTATTCTGACCTCGAGAGGTTCATTTGTTTGAAGTTTCTGAAGCTCGTTACTCGAGAACTTGAAAGGTTTTTTTTATGAAGCTGCCATATGCCTATACAACTGCTTAAGTCTCTTCATTTTTTGAGGCGCTTGCCTCTTTTTCTCTATTCCTTGAATACCCTTCTCTTTAATGACATAATAGCATTTCAACCGTCGAGGGTATGTGAGAGATAGTGAAACTTTTTTCCTCTTTGTAAATCTTTCCTGGGGTCATTTTCATTTTTTACTTTTATCTTTCTATCACTTCTCTCTCTAGAGTTCTGCCTTCTCTCTAAATTTTTCAGGTGGTTGTAAGCTTGCGTTTATTGTGTTTGAAGCTTCAAAGGTCATTTCTCTCTTTCTTTCTCCTTTTGATCTTTTATCTACTTATTTATTTATCTTTTAGTAGTTATGGCCCCTAGGCTTCCCCTAGATCCTTCCGAGTTCCCCCCATCACTTTCTAAGGAAGTTATTAAAAAATGTAGGAAAAAATATAATATCCCTGCTGAATATAAGTTTTTTCAAGCCACTTCCCATGTTAGGGCTCACCACAATCCTGATAGAGACGGAAAGCGGAATAGGATAGTTATCTATATAGATCAATTGGAGGGGGGTCTCCATTTTCCTTTAGATTTTTTTTTTGGTTTTATTCTTTTGAGCCTATAACCTCGCTCCGAGTCAGTTGCATCTGAATGGATATAGGTTTCTTACAGCCTTCTGTGAACTAATTCGTTTATATGGTCGCGAACCCATGGTTCAAATGCATCGTTATATGTTTTCTTTGATAAAAAAGAAAGGTGATCTCACCTACTCGATGTCTAGTATCCCTGGCTTCGGTTTATTTAAGAAATTACCTGATGTCAGTTAAGATTAGAGAAGTAAATTTTTCTTTATTGAACACGAGACTGCTTTTCAACAAGTGCCAGTCATATGGATGAACGAACTTCAATCAGTTAGACATTTGGCAAATTTTATAGAGGAGACCGATCTAACTCTGCTTGGCGGATCTCCATTATCGATGTTCCATCTTGATGCCTTCTGCCTACATTTATGTTGACAGATTTATCTATAGACACGAGCATCCTACTGATGCTGGTCTTTATGATATTATTACTGGAGTTCCGGAATCTGGAGATATTTATCTAACTCTCTTTTCTATTTTGTAGGTGGCTGATCTTCTTGCTGATTTCATGAAAGATATTATGGATATTGTAGATAAAACTGCCAAAGTTACTGCGGACCTCATTGTTACTAATCATGCCATTCCTCCTATTATTGTTGAGGATTATGAGGTTCCGCTCTCTTCCCCTGCCCATAAGGAAACCGAGGCTCTTAACAAGCAAAAGGGAAAACGAGCGGAGGGTTCGAAAGGGACTTACAAACCTGCCACTAAGGAAGGTGATATTCAATTTAAATGCCCGAGACTAGAGGCTTGTCCTAATCTGGTGGCTTGGATAGAGAAGAGGGTTGGAGATCTGAGTATCTTTAATCCTCTGGTTCGGGGCCATCTTTCGGAGTGTCATCGACTAAAGAAGGATATGCTTAGGTGGGAGGCTACCGATGAGAATGACTTGAAGAGTCAAGTTATTTTAAGTATGATGGAGGTATTCCCTTTGCCACTATTCCAGTATTTTAATTACTTTAATCATAATTCTAATGTATTTAAATTTCAGGCTATTTAAGGGGTATTGTGAATGGATGACATTCGTTATCTTCACAAGAGCAAGGGTAGCCTTGTAATTCAAAAGATGAATGAGCTTACTATGGAGCACGAGAGTGATCTTCATAAGGCCAAAAAGATTTTGATACTGTTCGAGCTGAGTGAGACAATGCTCTTTTAAGTTTGGAGATTGAGAAGAAGGAGAATATGAATCTCCAAAGTTCTATTTTTCGGTTGAGCTCAACCATAACTAAATAAGACAAGATCATTGATGCCTACAAAGAAGATGTTCGCCAGTTGAAGGAGGCCCATGCTAATGAAAAGAAGGGCTTCCAAAGTCTGACAGCTGATTTTGTGCAAGCCATAAAATCAGAATGCCGACGAATGTTGTCTCTTCAGTATTTCGATATTGACTTTACCCCAATTCAAAGGATTTCCCTCCATGACTTAAGTGAAGTGATTCGTAGGGAAAAGACGGTGACTACCGTTCAGGAGGGTAGTTCGTCTACTCACATTGGGAATGTTAACCCTTCTACTGAATCGCCCGAAGTTTCAAAATTTATTGGGGGTTCTTCAGTTGGTGGAAGTAGTACTATGCCTTTAAAGGAATAGCTTGTTCATAGTCTCTTTATCACTTGCCTTTATAGAGGCAATTTTGTATCAAACTTTCGGATCAATGAAAATATTTATTTATTTTTTACTATTTTGTAGTATGTTGCTCTCAAGTAAAATTTTGCAAGTATCGGATACTTGTCTTATTCACTTTTCGTAGTCTTCGAGTGTTGTCACTCCTTTTAAATTTTTGCTACTCAATTCTTTTATGCATGTAGGCTTAATGTATGCGAGTATAAGTGTTTACTTGATCTGATTGCAAGTTTAGGAGCTCATCCTATATTATTTGTACGAGTATCGATACTTGTTTTGTTTTGTGAGTATAGGGACTCATCTTTAATTGTTACGAGTATTGTTACTCATTTTATTTATGAGTGTAGAAACTCTTCTTTAATTATTACGAGTATCATTACTCGTTTTGTTTGTGAGTGTAGGAACTCGTCTTTAATTGTTACGAGTATCATTACTCATTTTGTTTGCGAGTGTAGGAACTTGTCTTTAATTGATATGAGTATCGTTACTCATTTTGTTTGCGAGTGTAGGAACTCGTCTTTAATTGTTATGAGTATCGTTACTCATTTTGTTTGCGAGTGTAGGAACTCATCTTTAATTGATACAAGTATCGTTACTTATTTTGTTTGCAAGTATATGGACTCGTCTTTTGTGTATTTTCAGTAATCAAAATTATTTATTCTTTTAAAAAATGTTGGGATGATATTTCCCTTTAAAAATGCTTACAAATTATAAATACTTACTGGTAGTATTTCTGTAAGCTTTCTATATTCCAATATCTTGGGATGGTATTTCCCTCTGAGTCTTCAAGTCTGTATGCACTTTTGTCGGCTGCTTCGATGATCTGGTATGGTCCTTCCCAATTGGGATCTAACTTTCCAGTTCCTGATTGTCCTTTCCTATTTCTGCTTTTCGTAGGACCAAGTTTCCTACTTTGAAAGTCCTTGATCGAACTCTTTTATTGAAATAGCGGGTGACTTGTTGGCGTATTGCTTCGGCTATGGCTGCAGCCTGTTCTCTTCTTTCTTTGAGCATGTCCAACGATATTCTGTAATCGTTTGCATTCTCTATTTCATTTAGGTCTTTATTGACCCTATACGAAGGAGACCCTATACGAAGGAGACCCTATCTCGACCAGAATTACTACATCCATCCCGTAGGCTAATAAAAAGGGCGAATCTCCTATTCCACTCCTTGGAGTAGTGCAGTATGCCCAAATGATATTATACAGTTCGTCAGCCTAATCTCCTTTCTTATTATCAAGATGCTTTTTAATGCCCTGTAGTATGGTTCGATTGGTGACCTCTGTTTGTCCATTAGTTTGCGGGTGGGCTACGGAGGTGAATCATAGCTTTATTTTGAGCTCAGAACAAAATTGTTTGAATTTGAAGTTGTCGAACTATTTCCCATTATCTGTAATGAGTGTGTTTGGAATTCTAAATATGCATATTATTTCCTTATAGAAGAATTTATGGATTCTTGCTTCCGTTTATCGTTGAAACTGCTTCAACTTCTACCCATTTTGTGAAGTGATCAATTGCAATTATTATGAATTTTTTCTGCCCTAGAGCTATTAGGAGAGGTCCAAGAATGTCCATTCTACAAATGGCAAAGGGCCATGGGCTTTTGATGGGATTCTGTACTTGGGTTGGTGTATGTACCAGCTGTGAATATCTTTGACATTTATCACAGTTTTATGCTAATTTTTGCGCATCCTGTGACATTTTAGGCCAATAGTAGCCTTGTAGTAAGACTTTTTTAACTAAGGTGGCCTGAGCCTCATTAGCTCCACATATTCCTTTGTGTATCTCTCTAAGGATGTAATTTCCTTCTTCAGTTGAGACACACTTACTCCATGGTTGGCTGAATGATCTTTGGTATACATTTCCATTCAAGAATAAATACTGAGCAGCTTTTATTTGAATTTTCTTTACCTGGTTTCTATCGTCAGAGAGCTTTTCAGTTTCTAGGTATTCAGCAATATGTTTAATCCATTCGGCTATTTCGCAAGTGGTTAGGACTTCATTCTGCTCCGTAGAGGGCTTAGCGATTTCTTTCTTGAGGAGGAGGTTCTAGAACATAGGTTCATTTTCTGCTGCGGATTTAACTATGACATCAACTTTGTTTTCCACTTTTGGGATTTGGAAAATCGCCCATTGTGTACCGTTCTCTTCAATTCTGCGTAGGAGTGAATGAGCTTTATCTGAATATTTAATCATATTTGAATCTTTCATTTCATATGTTCCTTTTAGCTGGTTTACTACGAGTTGAGAATCGCAAAGTATTTGGAGGCTTTCCGTTTGCACCTCATTTGCCAGCTTTAGTCCCGTGATCAGGGCTTTATATTCTGCAGTATTGTTTATGGCACTGTATGCTATTCTGACAGCATACTCGATTTTTATTTTTTCAGGGCCTATTAGGATTATTCCTACACCTGACACCTGTCTGCACGATGCCCCATCAATGTACATTCGCCATTAGTTCTTTTCACTGCTGAGCTCCATAATTTCAGTCATTTCTTGTATGAAATCAGACAATACTTATGCTTTAATCGTTGTTTGAGGTTCATATGATATGTCATGTTCGCCTAGTTATACTGACCATTAGATGAGTCTTCTGGATATTTTCGGTCTTTGCAAGATCTTCCTTAATGGTTGGTTTATTCGTACCACTATCTTGTGAGCTTAAAAATAGTGACGGAGCTTCCTAACTATGTGTACTAAAGCCAGTGCTAATTTATTCGTCTTTGGATAGCGAATTTCTACTCCTCTAAGGAACTTGCTCACATAGTAAATGGGATTTTATTCTCCTTAATCTTCTCGAAGAAGTACCGATGCTAAGGATTCATTTTCCACTGAGAGATAAAGGTACAATATTTCTTCTGGTGTTGGTATACTTAGCAGAGGTGGAGATGTCAAAAACTTTTTGATATCTTCAAATTCTTTTGGCAGTTAGTATTCCATTCAAATTTCTTGACATTCTTCATTGCCTTAAAGAAGGGAAGGCATTTTTTTGCTGAACAGGACATGAATCTTCCTAATGCAGTAATTCATCCGTTTAGTTTTTACCATTCGTTGAGTGTTGTTGAAGGCTTCATGTTAATGATTGCTTCCATTTTTTTTGGATTGGCTTCGATTCCTCTTTTCGAGATCATAAAACCTAGGAATTTCCCTGCTTTCACCCCAAACACACATTTGTCTGGGTTAAGTTTGACCTTATATTTGTCTAATTTTTCCAGGACTTGTTCTAAGTCTATAGAATGGTCCTCTTCTATTCAGCTTTTGACGATTAGATCGTCTACATACACTTCAATGGTTTTTTTAATATCTTCCTTGAAAATGAAGTTTATGAACCTCTGATATGTAGCTCCTGTGTTCTTGAGTCTAAAGGGCATCACATTATAAATGTATACCTTGATGAGTTATGAAGGATGTTTTTTCCTGATCCTCTTGCTTCATAGGGATTTGATGATATCCTTGGGCAGCGTCTATAAAGCTATACATTCCGTGGCATGCCGTTGAGTCAACCAACTGGTCAATGGTTAGTAAAGGATAACTATCCTTGGGGTATGCTTTGTTTAGATTTGAGTAGTCTACACACATCCTATACTTTCCATTTAGCTTTCGGACGAGTACAACATTCGCTAGCCATTCAGGATGTCTAACCTCTTGTACGAATCTTGTCTCTAAGAGCTTTGTTATTTCATATGCTATGATATTCTGCCTTTCTATTATGAAGTTCTGTTTCTTTTGTATCATCGGTTTAATAGAGGGATCAATGTTTAGGCTATGAGCCACTATTGTTGGGTCAATCCTTTCTAGTTCTGATGCTTGCATGGCAAAAATGCCCTAGTGATTTTGTAACACTCGTTCTAATTTTTTTTTACTTGTTCAGGTATCTCGTCACCGATTTTTATTATTTTGCCATTTGTTAGCTTTATTTCTTTTAATTCTTCTACCGGTTCTGGCTTTATTCCTTGTTTCTCAATTTTTATGTTGGATTCAATAGGAAAGGCTTATAATTTGTCTTTTGTGGCTAACTAATAGCACTGTTTGGCTATTTCCTAGTCTCCTTTAATCGTAATAACTTTCCCTGGAATTGGGATTTTCATTATCAAGTATTTGATACTTGTTATTGCATTAGTTTTCCATAAGATTGGTCTTTCAATGACTTCGTTATAGGCCAGTCTCATGTCTACGATATTGAACAACACTTTTATTATAAGATGCTCTTGGGAGTCTCGATCTCCCAATTCTATTTTTAATTCAACACTTCCTATTGGTTGGACAGTTCCTTCGCATAAGCTAGTTATGGGATTAGTGATGGGTTTTAACTCTACTGATGAGCCTCCCATTGCTCAGAAGGCTTCTCAAGTTAGGACATTAACTGCACTTCTATCATCTACAAGCATCCTTTTTACAAGGTAATTTTTTATGTATGTGTTGATGACTAGTGCGTCATTATGATGTTGTTTGACATGCAGTCTGTCCTCTAGGTGATCGTAATCGTTGGCATGGAAGAGCTTATTCGTACAGTATATATTTCTTTTTGTGGTCTTTTCTTACCTCCTGTTGATGATTCACCACCTACGATTATATTTATGACTCCAAATACATCTCTGCGAGTCTTTTTTGCATCATTTTGATGTTCAGGTTGAATGTCTGAGCTTCTAGTTCGCTTTGGGAAGTCTTGGGTGAACTTTTTCAAAGATCCTGCTTTGACCAATCATTTTATCTCTATCTTGAGATCACGACATTTGTCTGTATCATGACTATAGTCTCGGTGGTATCTACAGTATAGGTTTTTATCTCTTTTTCCACCATAAAGTGGATTAAGTTTCCGCGGAGTTGGTATGTCTATACCGTTTTGCTTAATCCATATTAAGATTTCTGATCTAGGGATATTAAGAGGAGCGTATCTCCTATCTTCATTCCTCTATTTATTGAGACTGTACTCTCTTTTTATTTATTTTCTCTCATCCTTCTTCTTAGCCCCCTATCATCATCTTTTCTCTGCATGTCTCTTCTATCTTCGTCCAAGTCAATCAACTTGGTTGAGATAGCCATTGCTTCTGAAAAAATTTAGAGCTTCTTTATCGTTATTTTATCTCTAAGCTTCCCCATCTTGGTTCTGAATTTCAAAGCATATATGGCTGATTCGTTACTCAAGTGCTCTATTTGTATAGCGATTTTATTAAATCTGTCAAGATAACTTCGAAGTATTTCATTATCATCTTACTTATAGAGTTGTAAGTCGTTGATGCTTTTCTTTAGCGGGATATTGGTAATGAACTGAATCCTAAATTGCTCGATTCATTCTTCGAAAGTGGCTATAGAATTTTTTGGCAGTCTGTGGAACCATCTCTGAGCTGTGTTCGTCAGAGTTGTGGAGAAGACTCGGCATATAATCGCATCATTAATATTCTGCAGCATTATCTTTGTACAGAACATTGAGATATGAGCTACGGTGTCACCCATTCCGTCATATTGATCAAGAGGGGGAACTTTGAATTTTGTTGGTATTATGGTTGCCATTATACTATGAATGAATGGAGTACTCCCCTCTAATATGCATTTTTCTATCTTATCAGGTCCGGTTTGAACCTTATGTAGTGCTTCTCGTAACTGACGATTGAAGTCAGTCCTCTCCCTTCTTGGACAATTGGATTCAGATTCCCGTTCAGAATTGGATTCTTGTCTCCTATTTCTGTTATCACGTGATTCCACTTATTCATTACAGAGTGGCAGTTGATTGTCAATGTTTGCCACTATGGCTGGAGCAGATCTAGGAGTAGATGTTCCTGTAGCAGGCGCATCAGTTGTTCCTTAAGTGAAGAACAATATATGTTATTGTACAAGCTGAAGCTGAGCATTAAAGCTTTGAATTATTTTCTCTCTGGCTAATGGTGGTAAATTGGGTAGAATGAGAGTTTGACTGGTTCTGCTCACATTCGGTGGAGTTGAAAATTTCGGCAAGTTTGGAAAAAGAACGGTTTGAACTGATCTAGACATATGCTGGAAAGGAGCATAATATGGTGGAAATATTCCGTAAGTTATTCCTGGTTGAGTAGTGATTGTTAATGGTAATGATTCTGATCCAAGAGATTGTGAACAATCATCTTGGGAAGTTGTTAGGCGTGCTTGATTGACAACTAAGGTGCTGGTATATGCTCTGCTTTGGTTAGGTGGAAAATCCGAAGTGTTTGCCATGAATTAACACATGAGATTTTGATGAGTATAGTTTGGAAAACAAAATTGCTCCCACAAACAAGATTGAAAATAAAATTAAATTTTCCACAGACGGCACCAATTGATGAATATCAACCTTCTTCAAACCTTTAAATACAAGAGAAAACCTTAGATGAGCCTCTGATGCTTAAGTTAGAGAAAGTTTATTCAAGATAATCCAATAATGAACGATATGAGCCTATATATAGGCATAAGAAGGACATACCTAGTCCTATTCAGATTAATATCATAAGAGTCCTAATTCTTTATCAATTAGGTCTCTTAAACCTTTTTTATCATGGATTATGTAGACATATAGTCCTTCTTGGACTTAGATTCGTGAATATGGGAACATGATAATCCTCATATTTATCAAGAAAAATCAAATTTCATGCATCGAAGATTTTGATATGCAAAACAAGAAAGAACAAAAAAAAAAAAGAGAAATTATGAATTTGTATTGTCCAATCATCAATTTGATCAATAATTCAAATATAAATATCTTCATTTTTTTTAATTCATTTATGTGAGCCCACACTACTTTGCAACACAAAATATTATTATTTTATGATTGCCAAGCATGCTTCAAACATGTTCATTTTAGCAGGGCAGTATCAAACTTGTACATCTTTTATGTTTATTTAGTAGAGAAAATCCTCAAGATTGAAAAAAGCCTATCAGGAATGGTTTACTATCCTGTTACAGGGGCCAATACAGTGGTAGAGATCAAAGGTTCAATTTCTCACTCAAATGCCAAGTGCTTTAATTTTGTGGAATAACATCTCCCTTAAAATAAAGTTCTAAAAAAAAAAAAAAAAATCTAACTCTCGTGGTTTGATCAATAAGTAATGTGCATGAGACCTAATATTGATTAATTATCAAAGATTGAAGTTAGTGACTGTCAATGGGTGTTCTCGGAGTTGTTTTTGACAAGACATCTCTCATTGGCTATTGTCGTCAAAGTGTATCTATAATGTAAAATAGTAAATTAGTAATTACTCTTTGGATCATGGAATAAATATTAATTGTTTTCACCTATTTTTAAGAAAAAAAATATATTTTATTATATACCTTATAGGAAACTGCTTATTATATAATTTAACTAATAATATATTTCAAATTATTTTATTTTTCTGTTGCGGAAGAAAATTTTTAATATTTAAAAAAACAGTTTTTGCAATATAGGTTTGAGATTTCTGTTAAGCATTTTATATAT
>CATIWO010073848.1:0-14087 GCA_949673435.1 Macaranga tanarius | reverse complement strand
CAATACATACGTCATGAATACGTATGTTGAAGGGGCGGGTGTTACAGTACATAACTAAATGTCTTATTTGGCCCATATATGTCTATTCAGCCTCAACACTAACTTGGACTTGAAATATATTAAATAAAGCCTAATTTCCTTAGTCCAAACATTGATCCAAGGCCTTGCATTGTTGGTCTTCATATCCAGCCCATTTGTCTCTCATAAAGCCTTGTAAAGCCTCTTTGAACCTCTTAGCCCTTGATCTTGTTATTGGGCCTTGAGGCAGCTCCAATGCATCAATTGATCTTGGATTTAAACGCCCATGTTGTTGTCCATCACAATTCTGCCTCGATCTCTCTTTTAACCGAAGTCTATCATCATGCCCATGCTCTTCATATATTCGGTCCATATCAGTGACTCATGCCTCACCTCTCCCATGCATCCAACACGTCCACTGTAATCATTCATCTCTTTTTTTTAATTAAATAAATAAATAAATTACAACTAAATCCTTGAACTTAATTATTTCCAACTAAGTCCTTCAAATCAAATTTATTTTCTATACAATTTAGTTCTAATAAAATATAATACTAAATTTCAGGCTCGGACCCGACACTAAGCAAATGAGATACGGAAATAAACTAGGAGACCAAAATGAACCAAATGATAATAAAAACAATCTAGACAAACTCAAAAGACTTTACGAAGACTAGAGACCAACAGTAAATAAGCAACACAAGTAACAAAGCAAGTATACTCATTTCATCATACTTATAAGATGACCGACCCTCCATCCTCTTAATTAGCTTTGAGCAGTCAAACTCCTCTCTCATGGAGTTCAAGCGGAGTAGATCAAGCTTGCTCGCTTGATCATTTGACAAAGGGACATTCTTGTTACCTTTATGAGGCTTCATATTCCATGACCGCAGAAGATCACCCCACCCTTGTAGGTTCCTCAGTATAAAAAATAAAGGCTTCCAATATCTCCATGACGTAGGGAGTCACCAAACATGACAATTATAGGCCAACTAGAAAACTGGTAATACTTCTCTTTCCTACTGAGCAAAAATAAATATTGAAAAATAGATAGGTCTGGCTCAATGTTCAAGCTGTAACAAGCCCTAATAAAACTCCACGACAACATCTAGCCATTAGGAGTTAACTAGCTGATAGGAAGACCGTAAAATTATAGAAGCTCCCTAAAGAAAGATATCAAAGGAAAGCATAAACCAGCTTTCAGCACTTCTGCATACACTATAATATCAGAATCAGGCAAAGTGTCATTAGCCCTATGGTCTCTAGGCAGTAACAACTGATAAGACTTTGGTATTAAATACTCCTCCTTTAAAGCAATCAGTTGGTCCTTCTACATACATGACTCACTCTGCCCGGTCAAGTCACCAATGAGTGGGATCTGGTCCATAACATTAGCAACAATCTCCTATATTCACTAAGAAGAACCACCAACTTTAAAGAAAACTCTAAACGCCAAATCGGTAAAGTAAGAAGCACTATATCAGGTTCAACATCGGACATAACACCAACATCGATAACCTTTATATAAGGACTAGTACCAGAACAAACCGGACCCTGAGAAATAGAACCAACTATTTTTACCTAAACTTAAATTTTTGACCCAGCCCATGAGAAGAAAAAAATTTTAGAATTGGTTCTTGTGTTTTTAAATTTTTTTGGTTACAGGAATTGAGAAAACTTAGCGATAAATGAGCTTTGCAGAAGGCACTGGAATATTCTGGAGTTTTGAAAGGGCTTGAGAGAGATTTAAGGTTTCTAGAGATTTACATTATATGTTAAGAATTGATGTGTAAGATGGTGAAGAAAAATACATCAAAACTCTAAAGAATTTTGAGGAAAGCTTGGGGAAGAAGTTTAAAGTGTAAGTCACAAAATTGATTCTTTAAATAGAAGACTATTGGTTTGCATTCTTTTATTAAAGAATTAATATTTGCATATATAAATGCAGTTGAGAACAAGGGGACATCATAACATCTAATCTAAACAACCAATAAGCACAGCTAAATATCATCAACAATTGTAGCTACTTTTTTGGCTTTTATTTTCTTTAGCAGACTTTTGTTTATATGCTTATCTACTTTAAATTTTCAAAGCTTTCAATTTATGTTTGCAATAAATTATTTTTTTTTTCAAATTACTGTTCCTAGCAATTGTCATTTTTTCTTTAGCTGATCCAAACACTATCAAATTTGACAAATTCACGTTGAAAACCAAACAAATTATGGTAAAGGCATTTAAAAATTCATAATCTTATGTAAAGAAGTCAAGTTCACTTTGAGGAAATAATCCTTTGGTATGCTCGTGGTCATTCAAACCTGAATTGCCAAAAAATAGAGCAATAATCTTTTAGCACACTCAGTGGGACCTATTCCAATGAGATGTTCAGATTCAGAAATGGAGAAAAAGTTTTATGAATTAGTAATCCAGCCAATTCGTCAATAAAAATAAATGGTTTATTGAAACACCCTTATAAAGGTTTGGTGCCTCAGTATTAAATTGGACTGAGGCATCTTTTTGTTCTACATCTGTTAGATCTACACCTTTTGGCTACACAGGTAAAACTCTTGAAATCATAAATACTTCAGCAACTATTAAAACTATTTTTGAAGAAGAAATCAGAAGAATGCATTATTCAATATTGAAGACTAATAATGCTTTCAAGAAATCAATATTAGAGATGAAGAGTTCCCTAGAGAACTCTAGGCAGCAAATCATTAGTGGTTTTCAAAAATTTTAAAATGTTTATGCCAAAATGAATTAGCATAATGCTAGGCAACAAAGGAGTCACAATCCTCCCTTACAAATGGTGGCTCAGCCCTAAGAGAAATCTAAGTATTCATCTGCTACTAAACTGAATGATGGAATTCAAATTCACAAAGATGACAAGGTAAATTTCAGTTCCCAATTTGGAATTAATAATCAGGAGGTTGTTCATCAAGAAAGAGGCCAAGGGGGCAATATTTCTCATAGGGAATAAATAATTCCTCAAAATTAAACAACAATTCCTTAGGGCCAAGTGCAAATTTGCCAGGGTCAAGTGCAGAATCCTCAGGTTAAGGCACAAAATATTCGACCAAGTTCTCAAGGACAGGTGCAAAGCCTGGGGGCTATATTTCACCTAAGGAAAAAGCAATTACTTAAGGCTAAATGCTACTTCCCCAAGACTAAACATCATTCCCTTAAAGTAATTTGTAATTCTCCTAAGGGTATGCTCTAAGTCCTTGAGATCATTTGCCTTCTTCTCAGCCTCCGAGGGTGGGAGACTTTAATGCAGAAAAGAATAAGGTAATGCTTATATAGGGGGATCTAAAAATATTAAAGAAAATCAAAGAGAAGGAAGAAGCAGTTCAACCTTCTAATAAGAATCCAAACAGGTTTAAAAGCTATTGGAGACCAATTCCTTATAGAAGGTTTTCAACACCAGATAGAGAACCTCTTTCACCACCAACATCCAAAGATAATAATAGATTTAGACCAACGAGGAATGAGAATCTCTTGCCAATGTTCAATAAGAAACAATTAAAATTTATGGTGCCACCACCAGTTCTACCAAGCAAGCAGTAGTGCAAGGTGGAGCAAAAGAAGATTTCTCAACCTCTGACTCATACACAGAATAGAAGGAAAAATGAGACTGAGGTTCAATCTAATACAAAATTCAGGCCTAAGACTACAGAGGACTCAATTTCAAATAAATAGAAGGTCATGATGCAAAAGGATGAGAAAGAAATCAATAAAGTTTAAAAAACTCGTAGGGCAATAACCTTGAGTGAAATGGAGGATCAATCTAATGACATAAAAATTCAGGCCACTGGCCAGATCAATTAACAAGGGTGGTTCCTAAGTCGACATTTGTGGATATGTTAAGGAATATAAAACCACTATATACAAAAGCTCATCTTAATGCTTTTACAAAAGAGGTATGTAATAGTGGTTTGTCTAATTGAAATTTCTATTGATAACAAAAAATCCCTTGGTGTCTTCTTTATAGTAGATTCAAATGCAACCCTGATTTTAGTAAAGAGTTGTTTTATATGGCATGTTATTAAAATGTTAAGTCTAAGCAGAGAAATGGTACTCTCTAATAAAAATGTTAAAGAAAGTCGAGTTGAAAACATATTTTTCACCATGTGAGAAATTAAGAAAAAATAAATAAAATGTATGTGGCCAGGAATTTGCCACTTAATATAATAGTGGCAAAATTTTATTTTTTGAATTTTGAAGTTAGCTTGATAGCTACTATTGTAAATAAATAAAGTTTTAGTTTGCAAGTTTAGTGTGTCAGTGTGGAAAAGTTTGTTATTTTTTTAGTTTCTTTTCATTATGTGAATAAGTATTGTGACAATGAAGTGTTAATGAAATTTTGACAACATTTTTATTGAATTGGTTATTTTGAGTTTGAAAATGAATGGTTGTGGTGCAAAGTGTGCAGTAATGAGTGATGTTATTAATGAACATATTAAAAAGAGCTTTGTCTGAAATAACAACATCTCTATAATATTAATCAAAATCCAAATATTATACAGTACCGACAGAGCTCATTAAGTCATAACTACATAATTACAAGTCTCAATCAAGTCACCAAATACATCAAGTTACACTATTGAAATCCATAATCAAGTCAAAGCCATAATAAAGTTCAAATGCCATCAAAATCAAATCTTCTGAGGCTCTCCCAAGTAGTTAGCACTTTTGCCTAGTTGTTAATGCCTTATATTCTTCATCTATCCACTCTGCAGCTGCATCTCTTTCCTCTATATCCTTAATCTTGTCAAGCATGCTTGCTCTGAAATTAAGGTCCCTCTTGAGGATCATGGAGGAAGTTTGAGGAATCATGGAGGAAGCTTGAGGAAGTAAAATCAAAATATCCCTATCTTTGCCATGGCATGAAAAATGTCTAAAATAAAAAATGAGTTAATGTTAGAAATATGAAAAAGGTACTTCGAGGGAGAGAAAGGTAGTAAAATACTTATATGATTCCCTTGATGATCCTTGAGGGATAAACATCTAATTTGAGGGATAGGCATGATATCCTTGATGATCTCTTAAGAAAAAATCAAAATGAGTGGTTACAATCAAGAGAAGAAAATAATAAATTTCAGGTATGAAAATACCTCAAGTTCATCAAATTCCTCAGAAGAAATATTTGGTCTACTAGCCAAAACAAGCTCATTGAATGAAAAAAAGCTAAAAAGGTAGAGGATGCCCAAGGATTTGATATTCTTGATATAAAGATTTGAAGGAAATGACTGATGAAAGAATATTAATCAAATACAAAGTAAGTCCCCAAGGAGAAAGCAAAGAAAATTCATTTTACAAGCAAGTATATAGAAAATGGCTTGAAGATTTAATGGTATTGTATACATTTGTTGAGACATTTATTATTTTAAGGATTAACAAGCTTAAAAATGCTAAAATAGATTTTGTAAGGCTTTCAAGGCTTGATTCGTGCTTAAAATGCAATTTTCTTTAAAAATGGCCCTGGAGAAATTAAGATTAACTTGGCCAAAATCAGTAAAAAGGTTATATCTAGCCTTAAACCTTAGTGAAATAAAATCATAAGTGCTTAAAGTGATAAAAATATGTGTAAAATAATGATTTCCCTAGGGTGACATAAGGTTTTCTTAAGAAAAATATGTTCAACTAGTATTAACTCAATGATGCCAAAAATACATAAATTGTAAAACTTTACTAGAGGAAGCAAAAAGATAACATGCAAAAGAGGCACATTAAAGCACTTAATATAATAACTTATTGATTGCCTCAAGGATTTTGTAAATCTATTATACAAATAAAAGTAATTATACTTGGCATCTATGATAAGTGGTTGGTAAAAACATGAGCCACTGCCAAGAAATTGGACATCATTGTTTTGGCATTAAAATTGTACCAAATTTATTAAACTCTCTAAGGGAATTGTTAAGGAAAGGTATTAAAATTAAAGCTTTAAGTTGCCAAAACTTTTCAAAAGTACAAAATCTGTAAATTGATTTTGGCAATGGCATGGTGAATATTATATACTCGATTAAAGAGGAATGCAAGAATTATGCCAAATTTAAACTAAGAAATGAATATTTTTTATTAAGGAAGTGCATATTTTAAATATTAGCCGATTAAATCTCAGCTTTGAAAGCTTCAAATTTTGAAAATAATCGGTTACAAATAAATGCTTACTTTAAACCAAAAATGAAATAATTTTGGCCATTAAATGAAATTAAGGATTATTACGACTTTGTTACTAAAGCCAAAAATCTTAAGATGTATAATAATTTTTGCAAATTAAAAATACTTTTGGGAATGTAATAAATTAATTATTTTGACAATTTGTTACTCAAATAAATTTAAAGTTTATATTGTGCTTGAGAAATCTTAATTTACAAAAATGAAAGAAACTTTAAAAGTATTGAAATAATAGCTTTGGCCAAAATAAGTGGAAATTGAATCTAAAAGGAGGCTTAAACTCTTTACACATATATTTTGTCTAGGGAAAATAAACATTTTTAGTCAAATTTACATCAAATTATCATTAAAATATTTATAAAATTTGGCTAGCATGTAATTTATCAAATAATTCTAACAAAAATATAAAATACCTCAAGCAAATTTTTAACAACTTAGTATTTTCCTAGGCAATCTTGGAATTATTTTGGCAATTTCCTCAAGCATATGGCAGCAACACATTGCCACTTCATTGTGGCATTATCATCAAGTTTCATTTAAGAAACAAATGCTTGATTTTAACATCAAATACAAAAATAACAATAGTAAGCTTTGAAGTCATTATAGCCAAATATGACGAATTCACAAGGGAAAAAGCACAAAATAGCAAATTAAAATTTTGCAAGACATCATCACCAATATCAAGTCACAAAAATACAAATGTAGCAAATTGATGATACGGTCATCAAGCACAACACAAGACATCAATATCATCCAACCACATTTATAAAATTCCATCAAAGCATCAACAAAAAAAAGTTTGAACTTACCTTTGGTAAAGTGACAGTAGTAATGGTCTTGGCTTGAACAGAGAAGCAATAGTAAGTTATGGTGATCCAATGACCTGGTGGGTGATAGCAAAGTCGGCAGCGTCAAGGTAGTGATGGCCGGCGGCGAAAAAAAAATGAATGAGCAATAGATTGGTAAGTTTAAAAAAATATATATTTTTAGAATATTTGCTTACTTTGAGTGTTTGACATTTGGAATAAATTGGCATGGGTTTTGTAATATTTGGATGATTTATATCTTGGATAATTAAATTGATAGAAGAATTTGAAATGAAAAGGAGATTTTATGAGTTTAAAAGTTTTGGGTGTTCTAAAAAAAACTAGTAAAGATGAAGAAAATGCCATAAAGTATTGAAATCATGAAAAAATAAAGAAAATTGGTTTGGATTTTATGATTTTTGGAAAAAGTAAGAATTAGGTAAAGGGAATTTATGGGTAATTTGAAAATTGCAAGAGAGATGAGAAATGTTGAGTGAATTAATTTTTGGAAATTAAAAAAAAAAGCTTGGGTGAAAGGGAACAAATCATAAGGAAATGGGTGAAGAAAAAGACGAAGACTTAACAAGAAAAATGAGGAAAAAAATGAAACAATAGCATATAATTGAACTTTTATACTCATGTGGGCCCATTTTTCTTTTAGGTAATAATAGACCTTCACAAATAATTTATGTAGCTTTTTTTCCTATTTCTCAACCTATGGTTTTTTTACCTTAAAAAAATGAGGAGAATTTTTACTTTTACAGGTATATATCCATATAGTTAGTTATAGGTTTAACCCAAACTAATTATATAGGGGGGGCATTGTTTGTGCCCAAAATTAAATTTTTAACCCAGCCCATGGGAAGAATACATTTTTACAATTGGTGCTTGTGTTTTAAAATTTTTTTGTTACAGGAATTGGGAAACTTGGGGAACAAGGAGCTTTACAAAATGTACAAGAATATTTTGGAGTTTTTAGAGGGCTTGAGAGAGATTTGAAGTTTCTAGAGATTAACATTACATGTAGAGAATTGATAGGCAAGATGGTGAAGGAAAATACGTGAAGATTCAAGAGAATTTTAAGGAAGGCTTGGGGGAAGAAGTGTAAAATGCAAGTTACATAATTGATTCTTCAAACTGAAGACTATTAGTTTGTATTCTTTAAGTAATGAATTAATACTTGCATATATAAAAGCAGCAGAGCATAAGGGGACATTATAAAATCCAATCCAAACAACCAATCAACACAGCCAAATATCATCAACAACTCGATCAACAATTACAATAACTTTTATAGCTTTCATTTTCTTTAGCAAACTTTTGTTTATATGCTTATCTACCTAAAATTTTTAAAACTTTCAGTTTATATTTGCAATATATTAATTTTCTTTCAAATTACTATTTCTTGCATTATTTTTTCTTTAACTAATCCAAACACCATCAAATTTAGTAAAATCACGTTGAAATCCAAACAAATTATGGTAAAAGTGTTTAAAAATTCACAATCTTGTCTAAAAAAAGTTAGGTTCACTTTGAGAAATAATAATCCTCTAGCATGCTCACATTTATTCAAACCTAAATTGACAAAAAAATGAGGCAACACCTACATCGGCCGGTGATGATCCTCCACTGCCATCACCTGAAAGAGACTCGTCACCACCCCAAAATCCAACAAAATCATTACTGCTAGACTGAGAACTGCTAGAAATATTCATCATACTCTACGCTAACAATTGCTAATTAAAGAGACAAGCATCACTAAGAATAAAAGAAGAAAATATAAATCAACATCCAAAAGCCAAAACGAAGAGAAGAGAATGGCAACCAACATATAAAAATAAAATGAAAATCAATAATGGGATCACAAGTGAGCAGCAATGATCATGATAAACCTAACAAAGCATAGCAACGCTAAGCCATAATCCAAAACTGGAAAGATAGATGAAGGAAAGCAACACCCAAACTCCAAGAGACGATCAAAATAAAGACGTAAATTAAATAAAATAAAAGAGAATTGCCACTTACTTTTTGACGGCGTATTCAGCTCTAAATGCAAAGAGTTCCACAAAGTGATCCAAAGGTCTGAAGGAGTAGTAGAAGTGCTGCAATGACAAGATAAAAAGCACCAATTTACATTAAAATGGAGAAAAAATCAAGTAAAGAGAAAAATGGGAAGATAGAAGAGCACCAATTTCAAAAAGAAAGGTAGGAAATATTAATCACACGGGGCCCGATAACCACCCACTATCCTTGCATGACTTTAAATGTTAGAGCATGATCTCCACTAAATCCCCCCTTTAAAATTCAAAAAGGCCACTAAATAAAGGTAAAGTGCCAACCCAAAAACAAATTACTACTTGATCACATGCTCCTGAACATAAATGTCCAATTACTTCAAGAGGACTATGGTAACATAGGACCAACAATCGCCCATCTCTCGATTTATGCCAGACCTAACCAGTCCTACATAAAAATCTCCTCCAAATACTAAGACAGTCTTGCCCTAGGATACTAGCCTGATCCCATTATTGTTTAGGTGAGAACCAAGGAATACTACCCAAAATTGATATCATCTACAGTAAATAACCCGACAGTCAAGGGTAAGATAACAACAAGGAGCTACAGAAGGCTGCCACTAGACCCGTTAGGTATTTTTCCCAAGAAATAATCATTAATTAAACTTAGAAAGTAAGTTTTACCTAGGTAAACTCCTATATAAATACCACAGTGCCAAAAAGTCAAAGGTAACTCCACTATTCCATTATCTTTACCTTATTTCTCTATAGAGTCAAACTATACTTAACTTAACCGTTGAAGTGACCCTGCCAGTGAAGCACTAGGAACCTATCTAATGCTCTTTCTTTGCCTTGTAGGATCGAGCCCCCACAGACGATCTTCACAGCAGTTTGTTATCAATTCTCCTTTACCATTAACCCAATTCACTATATTTATACTTTAAAAACCTAATTCACAAAGTTTATAACTTTACTTAGACTTTCCTTTAAAAACCAACCACTCTCATCTCTTACCACCTCTACTGCCACCTTCAGTTCTTGTGCCATAAACCTGGTGTTCAAGATTTAATTACCCAAACGTGAAATCAACTACTTGATAATCACTTATTAGAGACTCCCACATTGACCCAAACCTATAATAATTCATAAAACACCTTACTAATGGATGATCAAGAATCATCAACTGCTGCACCTATCCACCTCAAACCACTCCTCTTCCTTTAACCTTCTCTTCAAACCCTACCGGTAATGCTTCTTTCATTTGATGGTTTTAAAGCCGCTAAAAATGGAAAAATTATCAACTCAAGACCTAAAACTAATTAATGAAACTATTTTTTCTCAAATTCAATTTGGCTTTAAAATGTACAAAAGATCACTGAGCCCTTTTAGCCATTTCACCCACCAGTCTTCCAGCAATGTCTTAGATGGTTCTAGCAAGATAAGTCCGATAAGAAAGATAGGTTTTTCGTACTAACTTGCAATGTAATCACATAGCTTTCCTTTAGTTTCATAGCAGGTTCTGATAGCTATCGCATTACTTTCTTTCATTGTTGTATAGATTCTCTTATAAAATGTTATTCCTTCACCGAAAGGCAACGATACAAATAACAATGAGCATACTTCATGGCCACGAAGAACAATATTCGATGATGGATAACCAGTGGGTGGCTTTAATAATTTAGCCTCGGTAATTGGCTTATCTTTAATGGAATTACGCATTAGAATTAATATTATAGCTATGGACGTAGCATAAACTACATTGTAGTTTATGCCCTTAATGCCATTAGCTTTGGTTGTTTCGGGAATCCAATATGCTACATCATAGATAACTTAAGTTTAGTGCTACAAATTAGCTTTTCAACTTGGTCATGGAGTGCGATCAAGGGCTATAGAGAGGAAATGCATTTGGTGAATGGGAATTTCGGAGGCGATCTCTATGCCAATTGGGAGGCCCACGACACGCGGAATAGTAATACAGTAGAAAGTGATGAGATTGGGATGAAGATTAAAGTGTTGTAATTTTTGTTTGGCTTTATTGGGGAGCAAGAAAGTAGTACTATAACCTCTCTCTGTAAGTTTATTTGCAAGATGGAAAAATGGGGTCATGTGACTAATAACAAACCATTGAAACATCACTATATGAAAATTGGAGCTATTGGGTTGAGCCATTTTTTGGATAAGGTGATGTGAATTTTTCTTATGAAGTCTTGTCCTTTTTTAAAATAAAAAATTATTCTTAATGGTTTTTTTTGAATTGTTCTTAATGATTGAATAAGAGAATAGGATAGTTCTTTTTATAGAGACTAAGTTAAAAAAAATAAAAAAAAAATTGAGTGTCACTTTACCTCCTGTACTTGTATTAATTTGTTACTTTACCACTATGTATATGATGAGGTGTTATTCCACGTGTCTTACCAATAGTATACAAAGGGTTTATAAGTTATAATTTAGATGAGTTGGAGTATTTCACTACAAGAAAATTCACGTCTAGAGACGGAATTTAGAGATGGAAAATTCCATCACTAAATAGAGATGGAATAAAGACGGATTTTTTATGGAATTTCAAATAAGCAACGGAAAATTTGTGACATACCTAAATTTGTCACTAATTTTAAAGGGAAAAGTTCGCAGAATTTGTGACGGAATTTGTAACAGAATTAAGATAGAAATTAGAGACAGAATCATATTCCATCTTATTTTTGTCACTAAACTGGCGCAAATAATTTAAGATGGATTAGAGACGGAAAATTTCGTCTCTATTTAAAGAAGAAAAATATTTATCACTAACTAGAGACAGAATAATAATTTTGTCTTTATTCCGTCTCTAATTAGAGACGGAATAACAATTTCGTCTTTGTTGCATTTCTAATTAGAGACATAATTTAAGATAGAATATTATTCCATCATCAATTAGAGATGGTAATTTCCATCTATACTTATTTAAATATACTAATTAGTAATTATAATAAACAATATGAATTATAATTATTAATTAATAAATATAAAATTTCAAAGTTTAAATTTTAAAATATAAACTAAAGCCATCTTATTAATTTTAAAAATTTTAAATTAAAATTATTTTTGTCAATACATAAAAATACGCATACTTTTTTGTTCAAATAATCTTACCAATATTCATCTTTTGCATATAATATTTATATTTATAGATATAAAAGTATAGATAGTGTAATATTATATTAGTTATATTAACAATAAATTTATAGATTATAATTATTAATTATAATTCATATATAACACATATTACATTATAAATTAAAATATTTGTATGTGAACTTTATAATTATTTAATAATTCATGTGTTTTATTTAAAATTTAATGATATATATGATAAAGATCATTTTTCTATTACTTTTTTTATTTGTATTTGTTTTACCAGATTTTATGTTTTTGCTTTCAAGATCATTAATTTGATTTTGTTTTTTTCTCTTCATGTTTAAAGCTGAACAATATTTAAATAGAGTGTAGAAAAGGTAAGGTAATTAGGTCATTTTTTTTGGATAATTACAGTTCTTATTTAAATTAGTGGTCTTTTCTTTGAGAATATGTTTGTTTATACTGATGATATTTAGATTAACTTTTATAGGAGGTGATATAATTGATGTTGTAATGATAAATGGATACATTGATAATACTTAGATGAACTTTTATAAGAGGTGATATAATTGATATTATTATGATAAATACATACATGGATATACAAATATAATTCTAGATCATTCTTTTACACAAATAAGATGAAATTAAGATGTCTTATTTTATTTTTATATAAATTCAAATACATATTTACTATTAAGTCAAAAAATGTTTATGAATTCAACTTTTTATTATCTAACTCTAACTACCCCTTTTTCTTTTCTAAATTTTGTTTCCCTCCTTACTTTTTGGTTTATTTTTAGTTAGGTTAATTTTTGTATGTAATTTGTTGAAAATATATGAATCATGTTATTTATAAATTTTTCATCACCATCATGTTATTTATACTCACTCACTACTTTATTTAGATTCAATGACTAATATAGTTAAAATTATTTTATTTTTATTTACATCTATCTAATTAATAAATATAAAAATTTGAAGTGTAAATTTTATAATATGAACTAAATCAATATTTTATCATTTTCAAAAATTTTCAAAAATGAATTAAAATTATTTTTATAAATATAAAAATACTTATACTTTTGTTAATATGTAAAAGCAAGTTTAGATGCTTTTTTCACCTAAAAATATTTTACTTCTCTGGGTCGATTCCGAATTAGTCGGAGCCCTTATTGTTACTGGATACCGAGAGTATCAGATGAAAAAAAAGTATTTTACTTCTATTCATATTTTTGTAAATAATTTAGATACTTATGTAGTAATATATGATAAATTTAGCACATCTGTAAATTATTTTTTAAAATAAATTTAAATAGATATTTACTATTAAATTATAAAATTATTATAAATTCCATTTTTCAAATAAATATTTATTATTAAACTAAAATTTACTATAATCGGGTTAGATTAAAAATAAGAATAAAAAATTAACCCTAAAAATTCCTCCATTTTCTCCTTTCTTCTCCTCCTTCTCTCAACCCTAAAAATTTCCCTCCATCTTCAATTTTCCCCGCCCCCCTTTCTTATTTTTCTTATCCTTTTTCTAATTATTCTCCTCCTTTTCTCTTTCTTCTTCTTCTTCTTCTCTTACTCTCCATTTCTCCCAACCCTCCTTATTCTTCCTCCATTTCTTTCATATATATATATATATATATATATATATATATATATATATATATATATATATTTTGCATATCTAATGAAGCTTCTTCCATCGCCACTGTCTGAAGCCATGCCACCGCTGTCTGAGCCGCCACTGCAGCCATTTGAATAGATTTGCTTCTGTAGCAGCTTCCAATGGCCTACTGCTGTTGTTGCCGCTGTCGGCAGCAGTGGAGCTGCTGTTGCGGTGGCCAGTAGTGGCCCTGCTACTGTGGTACCATTTTTTCAAATTTTTCATTTATTTGTTACATGTGTGAAATATAAAATTATTTATTTATTTAAAAATAAATAA
>CATIWO010073847.1:0-21367 GCA_949673435.1 Macaranga tanarius | reverse complement strand
ATAAATAAAATTATTTATAAAATTAAATTTAATGTGTTTACTTTCAAATTTTAAATTCTTAAATTTGTGAAATTAGTTATAATTAAATGAAATTCTAATAAAATAACTTACATTTACATATTATTTCAATATCATTATTATATATTTTTTTAAAAAATAAAAAATTCTAATTTTTATCATCCTTATTTTCTAAAATGTATTTATTCATTTATTGTATTACTACTTAATGGTATAATATTTGGTTAGATTGATATTTTTATCAAATAAAATATTAATTTGTATTATAATTTTGCATCAAATAGAATATTATGTGATACAATAAAAAATTTATCTCAAATAAATTTTATAAAATATTAATTTAAATTATATAAACTTAATTGCAAATGAATTGTATTTTAATCTTTTAGAAGTGCAATAAATTTGCTGGTAAAATTGAAATAAATATTATTACATTTCTGAAAGAATTTTAAATAGAATTCATTTACAAATAAATTTTAAATAGAATTTATTTGCAAATAAATTTTACAAAATTCATTTTAAATAAATTTTTTATTTTATCATATAATATCTTATTTGATATAAAATTAGAATTCACTTTAATATTTTATTTGAGAAAAATATCAATTTACAAATATTTCACCATGAATTATAAATACAATAAAGGAATAAAAATATTTTAGAAAATAAAAATGATAAAAATTAGAACTTTTCATTCTCATAACAAATATAGATATAATGACATTGAAATAATTTGTATGTTTACTCTATTTTGTTATAATTTTATTTTTAATTATAATTAATTTCATGAATTTAAAATTTAAAATTTGAATAAACACATTAAATTTAATTTCATAAATAAATTATATAATATTTTTTTCAAAATTGATTTATATTTAAATTAAGTAATTTTAAAAATTATTTTAGTTTTTATATAAACTTAATTTTTTTGTGAAAATAAAAAAAAGGCCTAATTGGGTAATTAAATTTTAAAAGGTTGTTATTGTAATTTTAAAATTACATTTAGATCCTTAGTAGAAAATTAGATGGAATTGAAACAAATCAAAAAATTTATATGATAAATTGATATGATTTAAAGAATAGGATTAAATAGAAAATTTAAGTATATTTGAGGATAAATAAGACTATTATCTCTTATATATTATTTCTCCAATACTGTAACTTAAGATGAAAATTTGACAATTATCAATGGATTAAATAATATAAGACTTCATAAAAACAATTTCAGTTCTCTCATTTCAAAATAAAAAAATAAAAATTTAAAATCTATACAAAAATTAATTATAAAAAGAAAAGTAAAAATTTGAAAGATTTTATCTGAATTAAAATTATTAATACTTAGCTGATTTATATATATATAAAAAAATTTATTATAAAAGATAAGATTTTCTCGTAAAAGAAATAATATAATTTCAAGTTTGAAAATTGTAGGCAATTAATCTCAAGCAATAAAATAATAAACTTTTTTATTTTTTTATTTTATCATAATAACCTTTAACTCAATAAAGTAATAAACTTTAAAATTTCGTGCAATGAATACTAAAATTTATAAGTCAAGACTTGACAAAGATAAAAGAATTTGTATCAAAATTCAAAGAATTGAGAAGCTTTTGATGATGTCAAATCTCATATCAAGTCGGTATTTTAGAACACAAAACAAATTATTTAATTTGAGAATTAAAACAAAGTCGATGCACCAAATCAAATCAAAATATACAATATTTTAAAGATTTTTTTTTTTTTTGACAATACAATATTTTAAAGATAAAAACCTAATTTAATTGATATGGGATTGGTCTACAATCAAATCTCAATAATGGATATAAAATAAAATAGCCAAAAGAACAAAAGACATATAAATATTAAAAAGAAAATAAGTTGGTAAAGCATTATAATCCTTTTGACTTAAGTTGGTCTTCTTTTCATTGCATTGTCTCCCATGAAGACTTCAAAGTTAAAGGGACAGCTAAGAGCTAACTATTTTATATTCTACTTCTACATATGCCATACGCCTATTAAGGAGAAATTATAGTGTTTAATTTCTATATGTATATCTTGTCAGATAGACTTCTCTATGAAAAAAATCAATTAAAATTCCCTGTTTTGAAAAATATTTGTAGCCTATACATGACATGAATCCTACAATTCCATGACTTAGAAAAAGTTTATTGTTTTATTTTAATAATTAAATTAGAAGGGATAATATGCATGTTGAGAAATATTTAGTGAACTCCAACAAATAAAAAACCTAACATAAAACTAACAAAATATATATATATATACACACACAAAAGTACGATATATATTTTTTAAAATGATCTAAATATAAAGGAACCATTTATATATTTTTTAAATTATGTAAAAATTAAACTTTTAAATTTTATAATATGGTTAGAAAAAAGTGACCTTTAAACCACCTTTCTTACCAGCAGATAACGTGTATGTTAAACAATTAGCATGTTATGTGTATATATGTTATGTGTGTAATATATACACATAACATAAATTACAACTAGCAAGTGGCCTTTGTACTAATATGATTTAATATATAGATTAATAAATAATTACAATGGATGAGATGATTCTATATATGATGTAGCAATAGCAGTAGAATGTTAAAAATAATTCAATTAAAATATCAAAAATAATATTTTAAGATTTATATATAGTTAAAAAATTTTATCTTCTTAATTTTTTACTTTTACTTACACACTTTTTATATCTCTTAATATTTTTATATGTAAAATTAAAAATTAAAAATTAAAAATATTAATTTTTAAAACTACATTTATAATTATTTAATTATACACATGAGTGCTATTCAGTTATAATAGAAGAAATAAACATAAGCCACTTAATTTTTTTAGTTTTGAAATTTAAAAAATAATTGATAATTTTGATTTAATTTTTAAAATAATTTAAAAATTAATAATATTTTTTATATTTTATTTTTAAATTTTTAAATTATATTTTAAAATAAATGTTCATTTCTAAAAATAAAAATTTTAAATTTATTTTTTACTAATTCATATTTTATGTATTATAAAAATTTGATAAATTAAACTTAATTAATTAATATATAAAAATAATAGGATGAATTAGTTAAAAAAAATTATTTTAGACTGAATTGGACTAATTAACCATTGCATCCAAGTTCAGCAAGCAAATTGTCACTTTAGCCGTTAATTAAGAAAGGAACACAAATCAGATTTAGGAAAACCATGGAGCTGAAAAAGACAAGAGAATGAATTCAAAGAAGGTGAAGACATATGCTTATGCTTGGACCCATTATCCTTGTTAACATCTTTTGAAGTGAAAGCTATATATTGTGCCATTCCTATAGCAAGCAAAGAAAAACATATAAATTGTGAAGGTGCATGGACATGGGAATCCAAGTGGCCCCCTAACCACTAATTTCTTCAGTTTCACCATTTATTATGCTGTTATCTTGTTCTAATACATGGTAAGAAAATTTTTATTTTTAAAATTAAAATTAATTATAAATAATTAATTTTGAAAAAATTAACATACCAAGGCTCCGTTTGTTTGTGGAAAATATTATTTCTGAAAACATTTTCCAATATTTTCTAATGTTTGGTTACCAAAATAAAATAAGTCAAAGGAAAATAAGTTATTAGTCAAAGGAAAATAACTTAAAAATATGGGAAAATAACTTTCCATTCTAAGAATGAGAAGTTATTTTCCAAGACTTGAATGCATAACAAATATAAAGGGAGAGAAAAAAATAAAAAATAATGTTACCATTTCTATGTAATATTGTATAATTTAGGAAAAAATCTATTACAAACTAATTACTAAAAATACTTTTCAACTATTTTTCTAGTATTGTAGACCAACATAAAAAAATATTATATTTTTCAAGAGACAGAATATTTTCCGCAAACAAACGGAGGCTAAAATATAATAATATTTATATTGTTCCATTCTACGAAGAGTTAGGATTCACTCTTGGTGTAGCGTATTATTCTCTTCTAGGATTTTTATTTTTTAAATGTTTTCTTTTCTATCAATCTCTAATTTTGTCTTCTCTTCTATTTATTATAGTTGTTTTCTTCCACCATTTTTCTATTTTCCTTTGTTCAATCAAACTGATCCTTAGGTTTTTGTAATATTTGTCATTCTGGTGCTCCTGTGATCTCGATTTTTAATCCTTTTTTAGTTTGGTAATCCATATTTTGCTCTCACCTAATTTTTATGTTTTCGTACTACAGAACCTCAATCGACAAATTCATGTCAAATCAGTGGCGGTTTGCAAGCTCTGAAAGATTGTCTATGCAATCATCAATGTAGCCAACGTTGAATTTAAGGGCTTCAAAAATAGACACAATTGAAATTGATGATAGAGTGAACAAAACATAAGCTTATGTAGATTTGTTGTGTTTGGCAGGCTCATTATTGATAGAATACCCATTTAATTCATATACCTTGATGGATACGATGAAGTGAGTATATAAGCCAAAAAAGCCAGTTGTATGTCATGAATGGGGAAAGTTGTTTCTCTTTTGCTTCAAGGATTAAAAAAATACAGAATGGGTAATGTTGAATGAGCCATGGCACTTCGATAATAACATTTTTTTTTCTGAAAATTGTGTTCGAAAATGAGCAACAATCATCCATTAATTTCCATTATGCATCATTTTGTCTTTGTGCTTATGATCTGCCTCTACATTGCATGAAAGAGTCGGCAAAAAGAATGTTAGCAGAGAAGGTTGAGTACATCACAGTGGACAAATATGATATTGCTGTGGGAGGCAAATTTCTCCGATTCAAGGCTAGAGTGCAAGTCAAAAAGCCTCTACTCAGAGGGATAACGATTCTCAATACATGTTAATTATGACTTGAATTTAGCTTTTGATACTATTATTTCAAGCGTTTGAACGTTGTTGTGTATTGTATTTACATTTGGAGGCATACATACCCTACAACGTGGGTGTATTAGTGAGTGTGTTGAATGTTGTTATTTTGTCTAGAGGTGAATACAGACAATAATACGAGTGTATTTCAGGTTGTGTTGCATATGTCATTTAGTCCCAAAATGAACATAGGAGGGAACACGACCATGTTGGAGGTTGTGTAGCTTGCATGAATAGTTTTTTGATATAGACTTAGTAGCCAAGTCAAGAAAATCCTTCCTCAAAAGGATTTGACTCTTATTTAGGAATTTGACTCTTATTTGGGAATTAAATTCTTATATTCTTATATTCAAAGAGCTTCATTTGTTGAAGAAAATCCTTAATCAAGTAGTATATTCTATTCCTCTACAAATAGGATTACATGTGTATGTATTAAGTGTGTGCTGAAAGAACACCGAGAGTGCCTTGTGTTCTGCGTGTACCAAGTAAAGAGCTTGTTTAGGTGCAATCAGGGCTAAGGGTTGAGTATTTATCTTCATGTTATTTTCTTATATCTTTGGTGTTGATTAGTGAATTTGTTCTTTATTCACCCGTGGATGTAGGCTTATGCCGAACCATATTAATTTTATGTATTTTTTTTCTATTTTTATTCACATTTATCTATTATCTCAACTAATTTTCTCATCCTCACATGCTTCTACATATTTAAATTTTTTAACATGTAGTATCAGAGATACTTATAATAATTTAGAATTTAATTATAACAATATTAAAATTCGAGATAGAGAAATTAGATTGCAATATGAGTTTTAGCTTATGGGAAGTAAAGATGCGAGCCCTTTTAACACACAATGGGTTGAATAAAGCCTTATTATAGAAGAAGAAATTGGCATCTACAATGATAAAGAAAAGATAGGGAATTTGAAAGAAAGGGTCATAGCTATCATTTAGTTATATTTGTCGAATGAGGTATTGCAAGAAGTTATTCATGAGAAGACAGTTATATCTTTATAGGCAAAACTTGAGGCACTATTTTAGAAGAAAAAATCGAATAAACTCAATGTGAAACATCATCTACTCATGCTTAACATGGTAGAAGATACTTTCTTAAGAACTTATATTGATGAATTTACATTCATCATGATTGACTTAAAAAAATTATAAATTAAGTATGAAGAAGAAAATTTGACTCTCATATTGCTGCAGTCGCTTCCTCCCTCGTATAGGAACTTTAGAGATACTTTAATTTATACAAAGGAAACATTAAAGGTGGAGGATGTTAAGTTGACTTTGTAGAAGCTTATGGACAAATAACTTATTGAAAATACTAGAGCAACTGTAGATGCTCTATTGGTGAGAAAACTGGGTAGCAGTTCGGGATACCAAAAGAGAACATGTCATTATTATAAGAAAATAGGCATTTGAAGGTTGATTGTTAGAGATTAAAGAAAAAGGATCAACATGATGGATTTGTAAAAGCTAACTTAGTTGATGAGTTTGAAGGTAATGTCCTCGTTGTGATTAAAAATTTAACCAAAATTAAGTAAGAGTGGATATTTGATTGTGGTTATGATTATCACATTTATCTTAATAGAGATTGGTTTGCCACCTATAAACTGATTAATAGTGGTTTTGTGTTAATAGGCAACAACCCTTGCAAGATTATTGGTATTAGTTCAGTTAGGATTAAAACCCATGATGGAGTAGTGAGGATCTTATTTAGTGTTAGACATATTTCAGACATGTCTAATAATCTCATTTCGTTGTCCACATTGAAAATTGGTGGTAATAAGTTTGTTGGTGGAAATGGAATTTTAGATATTATTTTGGATGTCGTTGTGGTGATACGAGCTAGACGCATTGGTGGATTATATGTATTGTAAGGATCTACCATGACAGGTACTTCTACATTATCATCTAATTCTTCTATACTTTTGGATAGTATTAATTTTGGTAATTTATTGACTAAGGTATTTTAAAAGAGCATGTTCAAGTGTCTATTAGACTGGTTTTATTGTTCTCATATGTTGACCCTTTGCATGATCAATTTGTTAATCAATATCAAATCAACATTTATTTTGACTTCAACAATCAATTTTGAATTACTAATATATTTTTTAAGTGTGATTTTGAATTAGATTAAAGCTATTGATAAAGCAAACAATAGAGGGTGATTTAAAGCTCAATTAAAGTCCTCAAGGGTCCCTATAAATGTCTCTAATTGGCTCATGAATGATTACAACTCATGTGGGTTTAATTGAAGTTAAAATATGCAAGTTCGACCAGGTGTTATCTACCCTCATAATTTTGAGGGTATGCTCACGATCTTGAGGGTGGCTGATTTAAAATGCACGATTGAAGAGTCTAACTTGAAGGAGACCTTCCATGCTCAAGATCCTATGTTCACGATCGTGATATGGATGGTCACGATCATGAGGGTAGGATCACGATTGTGACATGCCTCTACCGGGCAAATTTTATCTTCAACAGTCATATTTTCAAAGTTCACGATCCTGAGGGTCCGTTCATGATCCTAAGTAGACACAATCTTGCAAAAAAAGTTGAAATCACATTAAATGAAGCTTAAAGAGTTTTTGGAAAAATTTGTTGCTTCCTAATAACTATTTTTTCACCTCCAACTATAAATACAAGGTTTAGAACTTTATTTAAGAAGTAAGAGAGTTGGTGGAGCAAATTGATTGTGCTAATTTATTGAACCAAACTTTGTTTCTTTAATGTTTTCTCTTTGTATACTTTTTAATTGTAAACAAACTCGTGTTGAGTTTGTATCTACCCTTCTTATGAGAGTTGGGTGAGTGTTAAAGATAGGATTCCTTCATCTACTCATTCTTTGGGGTTGAAGAAGTAAGTGGTGAGGTTCTTTCTCTTTGGGTTATTATTAAGCCTTTGTAAAAACACATTAATTGTAAAAGTTATGAGTTAGCTTTGAAAACTCTTATGTAAAGGTTTAAGTGTGAGCCTTAAAATACTTGGGAAAAGGTTTGTGTTGAGCCAAGAAAAATACAAGATATTATAAGGTTAGTGTTGATCCTTAAAACACTTTGTTGTACACAATCTTAGTAATAAGATTGGTATAGGATTGAAAATCCTAACTTAGAGATAAGTTAGGTAGATGATGTAGGATTGGTTATAATTCGAACCTATATAAATCCTTATGTTGATTATTTCTTTTCTTGTTCTTATTCTTATCCTTATCCTTATCATTGTTCTTGTTGTTGATTTTGTAGGTTAAGTCATTTGCCTAATCCTTTTTTAATTTCCTTTTAATTTTTTAAATTTCCTCTAAACTATATATTGGCCCTATTCACCCCCCCCTTTCATCATATTTGAGACATTTATGGAGATGTAGCACCCTCAAGTACCACATACATATGTCCATCAAGATTTAACAATATAGTGCATAAGAAAATTTTTTCATAAAAGATAAGTATATTTATATACATAAAACTTTTGTTTAATACATTAAAATACTTAATAATGTACATATGTAGTTAAGACAAAATTCTTAATGCCATGATGATGTGGATGGACATGATTGCACCAAGCTTGCTTCGAACCCACCTGAGCTCTTAAGAAGATACCCTCAAGCACACTATCAACACGCACCACAAGCTAGTCTAACTATCCGAATCCTGAAAACCATAATTGCAAAGGAATGAGCTTGCGACTCAGTAAGAAATTGTTAATACATGCAGCAAATAGAACTTCTTAAGAACTAATTAAGAGAAATTTAACTCAATTAATTAAAATATGGACTACACGGGCGTGTCTCTCCTCGATAAAATTTACAGTCAGGATACGGTCTGGAACACGGCCGTATTTCAACCCGTGTACCTCACTGTCTAATTTTCCATATGTAGACATGGCCAAGGGATTCCCGTGTATCTCTCTGTCCAAAATTCAACATACATACATGGCTAAGGACACGCCCGTGTCTTTGCCCATGTATATCACTGGATAACATTACCCCCTTAAACATGCATGTGTCTTAATACACGGTCTAAGACACGCCTGTGTCTCGGCCTATGTCCTCAACCTGAAATTCAATTGTACTATACTCCAAACACTTCACAACCATTCAACACTCCAAATCTATCAACAATAACTAACATTTACTAACACACACATATAGATGTGTATAAATACACCTCAACAAACAACCACAATCATCTCCCTAATTCAACTAACCTACAATCACATTTCATACCAATTCCATATTCAATATATATATGTAACACAATGCAATAATGCATGTAAATGCATGGTAGTTATCCGGCCGGAATAATCCTCACACATTTCACACACGAAGCATACATTTACTTTATTCCTCACATAATACATATTTTCACATTTTTATCATTTGTGGCCATTCCTGAGACTTTCTGCCCAGCTCAGTCTCAGATCTCATATATTTATATTTCTCACACATTTATCATATGAATGGCCACTTCTAAGACTCTCTGCCCAGCTCAGTCTTATAATCTTACAATCAGTGGAAGCTCTCTTCCCAGTCTAGTCTCCACTATCACCCATATATCACATGTATACCTCACCATAACTCAATATGCATATGTATTTAACAAATCTCACAATTAATATCTGTCAATTCATACCACCTCAAGTGGCTTACATAATTTACATTTCAACAATCATATGTCACTTCATACCATATTCAACCATAATCTATATATATCTCATTTCTAGTCACTTCAAGTGACTTTAACGACCAACATAATAATACCATTCAAATATAGAATAGAATCAATATGAATATATATATATATATAAGCATTGCATTAACAATTACTTATCAAAAAGCTTCCAATTCCTTCAAGAAGAAAAGTTCCCTCCTATTAAGTAGGGTCTCCTCTATCTCTATCAGCTCTTACACACCACCATATAAAAATTTTCACATATCAAATATAACACTTGCACCTAACCTCACTAGATGCAACTAATTGCTCAAAATTTAATATGACCTAGGGATACACATATAAGTCCAATAATCCCCAAATTTCTACTGAAACTAAGGTTATAAGTCCACTTCAAATTTCAATTGGAATCACTCAATTCAAATAAGTGTAGAATTAATTATGAATTTTAGAATACATTCGGCCAAAACAGAGCATCAAGGAGAGCAATATAATGTCCGGCTCTAATTGACCTTTTTAGCAACGAATTCAGTCCAAACTCAAAACATTAAATTTGTAAAGGAATATCTGAAGTTTCTAAAAAATCCAACTATTCTCAAATTAGAGCTCTATAGCTCAAGATATGGCATAAATAGTGGGACTGAAAAATAGGGTAACAGGACACGAAATTGAAACCAAGAAAACTTAACTCAAATCAATCTAAAAACACAAGGAAATTTACCAATTAAGCTCTAATGAATAAAACACCTTTTAATACCTCCCAATTGCTAGCTTGAACAATATTAAAAGCTCTCCAAAAATACTCAAGCGCTCACTCTCTTCTTCTTCTCCAAAAATCTCTATAATCCCAACATCACACACACACATATACATACTCACACCTTCCACTAATCATAAAATGCCAATTGCCACCTCCAAAGTCTCCCTTAATAATTACATATTATCACTTAATAACCAATAATAAATAATAACAATAATAATCTATATTTATATATAAATATCACCACAATAACTTATTACCTCCCTAATGAAATGGGCATATTGCACAATAGCCCACAACTTCCTAATTTGATAATTTACTCTAAACTTATCTTACAATCTAGTCGCTCTCTACAATTCATGCATAATCTTAAACTTAAATGAAGTCTACTAACTCTTATGCATAAAATAAAATACTTACGTTACACACACGTATGCTAAAAGGTGGGTGTTATAGAAACACATATGGGTATTTCAGCTTCATTTGTTCTTCCACTTCCCAAGTAGCCTCTTTCGAAGAATGGTGGCTCCACTTCACCTTCATTATCAGAATCTCCTTATTTTTTAAATTCTTCACCTTCCGATTAAAAATCTCTAGTGGTTCCTCTACATATGTCAGCTTCTTAGAAATTTCAATCTCTGGCTCTTGTATAATATGGCTCGGGTCTGATCCATATCGCCGTAGCATCGACACATGATAGACATCATGGATAGAAGATAATTCTCTAGGAAGGGCCAATCTGTAAGCTAATGGTCCAATCCTCTCAATGATTTCATAAAGTCCAACGTATCTTGGACTTAGTTTCCCGTGTTTGCCAAATCTCAAGATTTTCTTCTATGGCAAAACTTTCAAGAAAACCTTTTCTCCCACATTATACTCCATTTCCCGGTGATGTTGATCCGCATAACTTTTTTGATGATCTTGAGCTGCTTTTAAGCATTTTTTGACCACTTGAACTTTTTCCACTATTTCTTGTATCAAATTTGGTCCTTTAATCTATCTCAAACTTTCAACATCCCAACAAATCAGACTTCAACATTTTCTTCCATACAAAGCTTCATATGGTACCATTCCAATGCAAGAATGAAAACTGTTGTTGTAAGCGAATTCTAGCAATGGCAAGTGATCATCCCAATTACCTTTGAACTCAAGTGTACAAGCGCTCATCATGTCTTCCAAGGTTTGAATCATCCTTTCTGACTACCCATCCATTTGTGGATGAAAATCTGTACTAAAATATAATTTAGTATCCAATGCGCCTTGTAAACTTCCCTAAAAGTGTGATGTAAACTGTGGATCTCTATCAGATACAATTGACACCGAAACCCCATGTAATCTTACAATTTCAGAAACATACATAGATGCTAACTTGTCTCAAGAATTCGTCTATTGTATTGGCAAAAAGTGAACGGATTCGGTGAGTCAATCAACTATTACCCAAACCATATCATGCCTTCAAAAACTTCTAGATAATCCAATCACAAAATCCATCGTTATTCTTTCCCATTTCTATTTTGGTATCTTCAATTATTGTAATTTTTTCTCTGGTGCTTGATGTCCAGCTTTTACTTGTTGACATATCAAATACTTTGCCATGTATTCTGCCATATATTTCTTTATTGTTGGCCACCAATAAAAAGGCTTTAAATCTCGATACATTTTAGTGCTTCTGGGATGCATCGCATAAGGAGCAGTATGTGCTTCATTCATAATTTATCTTCTTATTCTCTGACATCCAGAACACATACTCGACTACCAATCACTAACATTCCATCTTTAATTGCAAAGTAAGTATTGTCTTCTGCTTCCACTTTTTCTTTCATCTTCTTTAAGTATGGATCTTCCATTTGAGTATCTCCAATTTAATCCACCAATAACACTTTGACTTGTAAGGTAGCCAATAGGTGATTCTCCCCAACATCGAGATTAACGTTCATTGCTTGTAATGCCACAAGATTCTCCCTTTCATAGAAAATTATTCCGACCGTAATTTCTACTGTTTTGTGACTTAAGGCATCGACTATTACACTTGCCTTTCCCGGATGGTACTCGATAGTGCAGTCATAGTCTTTCAATAATTTCATCCATCTTCTTTGCCTCAAATTCAACTCTTTTTGTGTGGAGATGTATTTCAAACTCTTGTGATCGGTGAAAATGGAAAATGTTTCCCCGTATAAGTAATGTTTCCAAATCTTCAATGTATGGACAATTGCTGCTAGCTCTAAGTCATAGGTAGGGTAATTATGTTATATCCGTGCTCTAGAAATAATAATAATAATAAAATACCAAATATAAATGAAATAGATAAATGAATAAACTATGGATTAGTAGAGGAGGGACAATAAATTAGAGGGATTAAGTAGGCATTTGAGATGACAGCTATAGAGAGATGAAGGTGGGTCAGATAGGTGTGAGATTTGGAGGATTCCAGCTGCTAAAAAAAATAAAATAATAATAAACTTCTAGTTACATATTTTTTTCCTTCCCGGTTAAGGCTCTTGCAACAACTGATACTCCTCAATTGTTTAACAAGTGTGTTTCCTAAAACCTATCCTCTTAACAATCTCATATATCCAACTAAAATTTCTTCATGAAAAGGGAGCAAAATTTCAGAGTTCACAATAAGGAACTGTAGGATTAAAACATAAATCCATCATCAATCCAACAAACTCAAGTTATTGGGCAAGTCTTATGATGTTGATTCAATTCAATTATCTCTTCAGTGAATTTCTATCATAGTTTTCTTAAATTTATTCCAAAGCTTACCTAAAAATCTATATCTTGTTGGTTAAAAAAAATTAGAAATTGGTTGCAGTAAATGAATTCTTGAAATCTGGTGTCCTTGATTGGTGCAATTGTTTAATATTTGTCTTTAATAAAATGTCAATTACGAACTTATAACCTTCCTAATAACTTCATGTACTAAGGAATCTAAAGTTTAGTACAACCCACTTCTTAAAGAAATAGCTAAAAGATATATATTTATATTTATATATATTATATAATGAAGAGCATAATTAGTTAGTAGAGGTTAAGCCCATAGAACGAGATAGAGAAATCAAGTTAAAGAATATTGGGCTAGAACTAGAATTTATATAAAATAAAAATAATAAACTATAAATTACTTAACCTAAGAATGTAGATATCGTTCGAGTATGTCTCTAAAACATAAATTTTAATAATAATAATAATAATAATAATAATAATAATAATATTGATAATAGATAATCTATTCAATCCCTAAGGCTTAGTCAAACTGCAATAAGAAAATAAATATATAAATTGAGCTATACAATATATTATATCAATTGATTTAAGAGTTATTGTGATTTATATTAGATAGGATCAGTTGAGGAAAATAAGTTGTATGTCGAAGTTCTGCTAAATTTCTATTAAAATTTCATACACATATTACCTTTAATACTTCCTTGCCTTTTTAAATAGAATTCAAATTATGAGTTAGAACCTTGTTATATGCTTATAAATTCTATTTAAGGAAGTGATTCATTCACAATTATAGTACGTAGAGTTGGTCCATCTAGCGAACTTCTTAAGTCTTCAGTATCAAGTGAGTGGTTATATGTATATAAAATTAGTTTTGTAGCTAAGTCTATATATATGTATGCTAAGATGTTCAAATGTTTTATATGATTTAATAAATGATGTTTTCTTATAAATAGTCTTTTATCGACTATTAGCTTGCAAATATAGTTTTACAATTTATTTAACTTTTATATATGAAATTGGGAACATGTAGCAGTATATATTTATTACTGATATAGTTGAAGTGTTTTGAAGTAAGAATGTGTTTGTGATTATTATTTTATGAAATGATTATTTCTCAACAGTATTTAATACCAGCACCAGCTAGATATTCAGCAATTATATTTTATTAGCAGTTTGAATGATTGATTTATAAGTAAACCTATACACTCGTGATATGTATCCTTTAGATTATACCATGATGACTGGTTTCTTATATTAGCAATATTATTAGTAACTGTCTTGGGGACAGTGCTTGGTTGTATATATAGCCTTAGGGGCGTACAATCAGGTGGTTAGCCCTTGGGGGGCAGCTCTGCATATGCGTATGACCAGCATTATTATAGCAGTATATGTGCACATGGGTTGCCAGGTCATCAATGCGCCCATTGTGTTAGCATAATCTCTTGGTTACACATTTAATGAGTTTATGGATTAAAATGATTATTAATGTTTATTTAGTTTTATAGCAAATGTATGGCATTATATTTATTTAGCGAATAGCTAATGTTCCCGTTTTACGTTATTAAACTTTATATTTAGACCACTTACTGAGTTTTATCATACTTACCACTCTTATTTTAAAATATTTTTTCAGATTCCGTACAAACTCAGTAGTAGTAGCTCGTAGGACCTGTTTTGGTGTCCATCCAGGTGTCTAGAAGAGGTTGCGCCAAACAACTCTATTTATAGTCTTTTGGAGTTTATCTTTAAGTTTGTCTTGATAAGAATGAGTGAATTATGTATATGATAAATTGAGGATGTTTTAAGAAGATTTCTATTATGTATAAAAAGACTATAATGTAAAATAATAGCATTATCATAAGTTTATTTTGATGTTTAAGAAATTTTAAAATATAGACTTGATGTATGTTTTACTACCAGCGTTAGTATCAGCTTAGTATTTCCAGCATTTTAGCATGTCACGCTTGCCCAACAGCTAGCAGAGCGGGTGTGATAACTTTTGGTATCAGAGCCTAGGTTTAGCAGTTTCCGTAGGTTTAACTGTTTATTTAGGTTTAGTAGCTAGAATTACTAAGTCTAAGACTTTATTCTATTGTGTTTTTATAGAATAATGCCGCTAAGACCTAGAGGTGGTAGTGACTGTGGAAATCAAGGCCGCGTTGCTAGGCTTGCTGATATTGGCCAACTTCATAGGAATCCTCCAGATCATCCTAAAAGAGCGGATGATATGTCTGTTAGCGGAGGGGAACATATGGATTCCACCTATGGTGGTGTATCAGGAGCATATCCAGCTGCTCCACCACCACAATCTGTTCCTACACCTACAGCTCATCCACCACCAGTTCCACCTGATCCTCAACCAGCACAGCCAGTACCTCCTTTTCAGGCTGATGCTGGTATGGGAGCTCTTATGACCCAAGCTTTTGTGGCTGCTATAACTGCTTAGGAGTAGTATCATGATCCATGGATGATTGTGGATCGTGCACATAGACTAGGTGCATATAATTTTGAGGGATCTATAGATGGTGGATTAGCTGATGAGTGGTTGAAAAAGCTAGAGAAAGCTATATAATTTTAGGATTGACAAAGGTTGAAAAGGCCTAGAATGTACACGGATTTGTGAAGGGTATAACGGATTATTGGCTATCCAGAGTTCGCCGTTTATATGGTGAGGGGTTGACATGGAACGTGTTTCTCACAGAATTCCATAAGGAGTATTTGACTGGCAGTTATAAGAAAAGCAAGCAGGAGGCATTATTTAATTTGACTCAAGGTAGTCTGTCAGTTAAGGAGTATGCAGATCAATTTGAAGATGTATATCACTTCATTTCTGAAATCATGCCTTCAAAAGAAATTAAATGTGACAGGTTCAGAAGTGGACTGAAAGTTTATATAAAAACTAGAATAACGTGGTATGAAAGAAATAACTTTCGGGAACTAGTTCAAAAGACACTTGCTTTTGAGAAAGCAAGAAAGGAAGAAACAGAACAAGAACAGAAGAATAGAAGGTTTATCCCTAGTTCCTCTCAAAATTTCAGAGATAGACTAGCTAATAGAGGAGTTAGCATGTTACCACCTAGACCAGGCCAAAATGGCAGTGGGTGAGGTTCGTATGTGAATTATGGGCAGCAAGCAAGTCAACCTCAGATGAGTCAGAGTTCTATAAGGCAGCCAGTTAGTAGCTCGACTGGTGGCCAAAGGCAAGATCGAGGAGGTATGCTGCAGAATAACCAGAGAAGAGTCACATACCCTTAATGCCAAACTTGTGGCAAGTTTCATAAAGGTGAATGTAGAAAAAGGTTGTTGGGTTGTTATGAGTGTAGAGAAGTTGGCCATATTAAAAGAGATTATCCTCTATTAGTGCAATCTGGTGGTTCAAGACGAGGAACTACTATTCCTAGGAATTAGAGTGGTAATAGAAATTTGCCACCAAGTAGACATGTTACCACTGATTCTAGTCCTACTATTGGCAGAGGTAGAGGTAATGTTATTGCTTCAACACCTCAACAAGGCCAGAATGCCCAGTAGAATCGACTTTTGACTCAAGCCAGAGTTTTTGCCATGACGCAAGATGAAGCATTAGTATCTCCAGAAGTAGTTACAGGTATGTTAACTATCCTTAACCGAGATGCTTATATATTATTTGATCCGGGAGCTACATATTCTTTTGTGTCTCACTCTTTTGCTTTGCATGCTGATTTTAAGCCTAGTTCTTTAGATGCTGTAATGATTGTTAGTAATCCTTTGGGAAACTCTAAGGCTTGTGAGAAAGTATATAAGGATTGTGTAGTTAAGATAGGTGAGCATGAACTCCTTGCCAATTTAGTTCCCCTAGAACTTCAAGGTTTAGATGCAATCTTAGGTATAGATTGGCTATCTTGCCATTATACTACAGTAGATTATCTCAAGAAAGTTATAGAGTTTAATCTGTAGCACCCTCCAGGCACTACATATACGTGTCTCTATATAATTAAAATAGCACATGAATAAAATTTTTTTTTTAAAACAACCAAAAGATACTTTATATATATCAGTGCAAGTTTATACAATGTACATAACTTACATATGTATACAAATACAACATAATTCTATTACAAAATCTTTGATGCCAAAAATGATGAAATGCTCATGAGGATAATGATGTTGACACCAAGCTTTCCATTGACTCACATGAGTTTACAACTAGACTCAAGCTTCAAGCTTTCTATCAAAGCAAATCCTCAAGCTGGGCTATCTAATACATGAAAACCATAATTGCAAAGGAATAAACTTGCGACTCAATAAGCAATTATTAATATAACTATACATATAGTTCTTATCAAAAACTAATTAAGAAAAATACATAGAATACATTGCAATACATCAAAATACAAGAATTTAACATTTAAGCTGTGCATGGGAGTCTAAATGACAAAGGTATAAGTGAGCACTAAAATTTCAAGCTCAATTAGAGAATCTTAAAAATAGATTCTACCCAACCTCAAAACATGGAACTTGTAGAGGACTCCTTAAAGTTTTCGTAGCATCAAACGACGCCTCATTTGGAGGTCTACAGCTCAAGTTATGGTCAAAATACAAAGACTAAAATGTGCTGATAGAAGTTGACTCGTCATGACTCAGCACACTCGTGCCGAGTCGGCACCGAGTGTCTCTGTCATGACCAGGCACACTCATGCCGAGTTGGCACGGCTGCCAGGAGACATGACCTGACTAACCTTATCGCACTCTTTTGGTTATAACTTCCTCTACAGAACTCGGATTTAAGTGATTCAAGAAGCTATGGAAAGATATTTCAGAGGGCTACAACTTTCCTGGAAACACCTGGACTTATTTCCTTTATATGATTGACAAAAATACCCTTTAATTAACTAATGATGACAAAGGACATAAATCTTTATCAAAATATAACAATACTTCCTACAACAATACATTCTAAGCACACTAATCCACACTAAAACATCCATTAATATATAATATCAATAATTCACATTCAATCCACTTTCAATATATGCATATATATACACAATGTAACATTTCATGGTGCATTATATACACCAATTCTTATCATTCAACACTTATGCAAATATAATACGATAATGCATGTTATGCAAGTTAGTATCTAGATATATCTTTCCTCACATAATTTCCTCACACTTAGCCTCATTGGCTATATTCCTCACAATTCATTCTCAATCAAATGGCCATTACTGAGACTCTCTGCCCAGCTCAGTCTTAATTATCATAATCAATGGAGGCTCTCTACCCAACTCAGTCTCCACTATCACACACATTCCTTACCATTCACATCAATCAAAATGCACATGTATATATATATATACTCTTCAAAATTCATTATCCATTTTATTATTAATCATTTTCAATTATCACAGTGAATCAAAATCACCATTGTTATAACAATACATATTCATTCAGACCACATCAAATGATTTGCACAACATCGGTGCCAACATTTACAATTCACTATAATATAATCTCAATCAACCATGCAATATTCTCACAAGCCTTATACGCCTATATTCATCATTCTTGCCACAAGAATTGGCATACATAACCCAATATAGATAACAACTATAGTTGCATGAGAATTAATATATGTAAACATTGTATTAACAATTACTTACCAAAAAGCTTTCAACTCCTTATCATGTAAATCTCCCCTATTGAGTAGGGTCTCCACTACTTCTTCCAACTCCTACACACAATTTCATACCAATTCAACAATCACACATTATAAATCATTCCAATTCCATAAAAGAGTAACTAAATGCTCAAAATTTACTATAACCTAGACACACACACAAGTCCAATAACCCCCAAATTGCTACCAAAGCTAGGGTTACATGTTTGTAGCAAATTCTAATTGGTATCACTCAATTTGGTTGTGTGTGAAATTAATTATGGATTTTAGAATCCATTTGCCCAAAACAGAACAAAACAGAGTATCATTATAAGCTCTGAAATGTCTGACCTAATATGACAAGCGTAACAGCAAAATTAAGCCAAGCTCAAAATATAAGAAATGTAGAGGACTCTCTGAAGTTTTTAGAAAGTCTAACCTTGCTCAAATCAGAGTTGTAAAACTCAAGATATGGCAAAAACAAAATGACTAAAAAATAGAGTAATTTGGACCCGAATTTGCAACTACTAAAAACTCAATTAAATCAATCAATTACACAAGTAAACTTACCAAGTTGGCTTCATTGGATATTAAAGACCTTCTAACCTCCCAATTGCTAGCTCAAACAAGATCACAAGCTCTCCAAAAATCTCTCAAAATTCACTCAAGAACTCCTTCTTTTTCCTTTCTCTACACCACCACCCACTAACACACACACATTTAAATATGCATATAAACAACTAGCCAATCAAAACTCTTCAAAAGCCTTATAAGTCTTCTTTACTTTAATAAATAATCATCACCTAATATTATATTAATATTATATATATATATCTTTTAATTAAATATAACAATAACAATAATAATACTAATACTAATATAATAACAGCAACAATAATATATATATATATATATATATATATATATATATATATATATATAAATACACTCAAATATCATCACAAATATTCACTTAGCCCCTTAATAAAATAGGCCTAATATACAATACCCCCATAATTTTATATTATTACAACTAACTCCAAACTTTAATTCCACTTTGGTCCCTCTCTACCACCACATGGTCAAGTTTAACTTATACTAGGTCCTCTATCGAATATGCTATACGCAATACATAAGTCACACACACGCGTGCTAAAGGGTGGATGTTACATTTCTCCCCCCTTAAAAGAATTTCATCCCTAAAATTATTAACTACTTACCATCTTCCAGAAACAAGTGAGGAACTTTCTGTTTCATCTGCTCTTCCACTTCCCATGTGGCTTCTTTCGGTGAATGGTGGCTCCACTTCAGCTTCACTATAATCTCATTATTTCTTAATTTCTTTACCTTCCTATCAAGAATCTCTATTGGTTCCTCCACATAGGTTAACTTCTCAAAGATTTCAATTTCTGGCTCTTATATGACTTGACTCGGGTCTAATCGATATCGTCGTAGCATCGACTCATGGAATACATCATGAATGGATGACAATTCTCTTGGAAGGGCCAGTCTATATGCTAATGGTCCAATCCTCTCAAGGATTTCATATTGTCCAACATACCTTGGACTCAGTTTTTCATGTTTGCCAAACCGTAAAATTCCCTTCCATAGCGACACTTTCCAACATTATACTCCATTTCCCGGTGATGTCTATCTACATAACTTTTCTGACGATCTTGGGCTAATTTCAAATATTTATTTACCACTTGAACTTTTTCCCCTGTTTTTTGTATCAAGTCCGGTCCTTCAATTTATCTCAAGCCCTCAACATCCCAACAAATTGGACTTTGACACTTTCTTCCGTAAAGAACTTCATATAGTGCCATTCTAATGTTAGAATGAAAACTGTTATTACAGGAAAATTCTAGCAACGGAAAGTGATCATCCCAATTACCTCTGAACTTTATGGTATAAGCTTTAATCATGCCTTCCAAAGTCTGTATCATTCTTTCCGACTGGCCATCCGTTTGAGGATGAATAGCAGTACTAAAATATAATTTAGTACCCAATACTTCTTGTAAGCTTCCCCAAAAATGCGATGTAAAATGCGGATCTCGATCGAATACAATTGATACAGGAACCCCATGCAATCTCACTATCTCAGAGACATATAAAGATGCTAACTTGTCCAAAGAATCCGTTTGTTATATAGTCAAAAAGTGTGTGGATTTGGTGAGTCAGTCAACTATCACCCACATCGCATTATGTTTCCAAAAAGTTCTAGGCAATCCAATCACAAAATCCATCGTTATTCTCTCCCATTTCCATTCCGGTATCTTCAATGATTGTAAGTTTCCCACCGGTGCTTGATGCTCAGCTTTTACTTGTAGACATATTAAGCATTTAGCCACGTATTTCGCCAAATCTCTCTTCATTATTAGCCACCAATAAAAAGGCTTCAAGTCCCGGTACATTTTAGTACTTCCGGAGTGCATCGCATAAGAAGTAGTATATACTTCCTCTATGATTTATCTTCTTAATTCTCCAATATCCAGAACACAAACACGAGTACCAATCACTAACATGCCATTTTCTCTAATTGCAAACTGAGTGTTGTCTCCTTTTTCCACTTTTTCCTTCATCCTCTTCAAGTATACATCTTCCATTTGATCACTTCTAATTTGATCCCCCAAGGATGGTTTGACTTGCAATGCTGCTAGCAAGTGGTCTTCCTCAA
>CATIWO010073816.1:0-29229 GCA_949673435.1 Macaranga tanarius | reverse complement strand
TATACAACGTTCAAAGCATGCTTTAATCACACTATGAACTATCATGAAGAATTCTAGATCAAAGAAAACAATTCAGACAACATTTGCTTCAATATTTCCTTCAGAAATTCAAACAAGAAGAAGACAAAACAAAAGCTTGAGCCACTCACGGTTTTCTCCAGCTGATCCCCTCTTATTCTTGTTGAAATTTGCTTCTGAGTTTCCAGAACAAAAGCTTTCCTTTCTCTTCCTTTTTCTTCTTCTTCTTCTTTCTCTTTTCTCTCTTCCCGTTCTTTTGTTTCTTGTTTTCTTCTGCAGAAGCTTCTTCCTTCTTCTTCTTATCTTATCTTTATATAATCTTATCTCTTCTTTCTTTCCTTTTAATCCCTCTTCTTTTGTTTCTTTCAATTTCATCCTTATAACTTCCTCTAACAACATCAAACTTTGATGTCTTATAACATGTTCGCATTAATGCTTATCTCAATACGATTTAATGTCTTATCAACTTCAATTTCATGCCACAAGTTTATTCGATATCAATTATTGACTTAATTACTAAAGAATCAAACTCCAAATCACTATTCATAACAGTGGCAAACAAATCTTAAATTCTCAAATTTAATTAACAACAGTAATAATCATATGCTTAATTACATATTAATGAACAGTAATTCTGTTCCAGGACACGGATGTTACAATATTTTTTTTATTTTTATCATTTTTATTTATTTATAATATTATGTATCTTTTTATTCAATTTATTAAAAAAATATTTTATACAACCTGCACATCATGCCGCCTCTAAAACTAGTTTACAAATTATGTTAAAGCACAATCACATGTAACATGTTGGGCATTTTAATAATTCACATCTTCACCTACTACTATTAGTAGCATTTTTTTTCCTTATTTTTTGTTGAGAGAAGAACTAAATGTCATTACCAAAATAAACTCAGCACCTAATCATTTGGGACAAAATTTTACTTCTCTATACTACCCTCACACTTACTCTCCAAAAGTTCCCTACCTTTACATCAGGAACAAGCACTTTTTCGTCAAAAGAAAAAAAAAAAACCATTCACAAATGTCTGCAACTGCAAGTTGAAGTTAAATTATAGTAGCCACGCGACACATTTTCCAAATAATTATTGGATAACAACTTTGTAATAATACTATTAACAAATCATTGTATTGTGTATATTTAAATATAAATCTTCCCGGGAACTTAGAAGTGCCACAGAGAAAATTATTAGTGAGCAGTGTGTATCTTCTTGCGTTGTGTTTCACTTGTAGCTTTTGAGTCAACTAATTACAGCGCCAACTTGCCGCCCTCTGTCTCGCCGACATTCTTCTTCTTCGTTTCATCTTGAATGTCAATGGGTTTATTATAATAATAATATAGCTCTCTTAATTTGATACTTCTTTTGGGTTTGATTTTCTTTGAAGCAAGAAATAGTCAGTTTTCTGTTACTCCAGCCAGTTCTCCAGGAAAATAAATTTCCCGGGAAAGAGAAAAGTTGTAATCTTTTTCTTTATGAAAAAAGATTGGAACTTTTAGAGAGTTTCAATAGAAGGAGGGAGGGATAAAAAAATGGAAGGTGGGAGAGGCATAGCGGAGAAGAAAGGAAATGTTGATGATGTTGTACTACAAATTTCAACTAATCAAGAACCTTTCTTTACCATTCAAGAAAGCAAAGATCCTGAATTTTACACTGTTTCAAAGAATTCTCAATTGGGTTCTTCTCCAAACAGTCCAAATCTTGAGTTATCACCTTTAAGGGGTCAAAGATTGAGAATCGAAACATTTACTACCACAGAGATAGCGAAACAAAGTCCAGTTCCAACCCCAACTCCTTCCAAGCCGCCAAAAATCCCAACTGCTGATTCTGTTGCAAGAAGAAAATCCTTTGCTCGCACTGAGTTTTCCAAGCCAAAGTCAAGATTGGTAGAGCCATCATATCCAAATGATGCTGCCGAGTTAAAAAAAGAGAAGAATCGTTTGACAAATTCAAGCTCTCCTTACAATAAATCACCCAACAGAATTAGTGTATCAACCCCAAAAGATAACTTGAAGTCAGCTCCAATTACCCCCAAGACACCACTGATAGGATCGCCGGGACTAGAGGAGGAGGAAGAGGATGAGGAGGTCTATAAGACTGCAAGCCTTAGAGTGAGTAAAAAGTTTGGTAAGAAGTGGAAAGTATTGATCGTATTTGAGTTGACAACATTTGTTTGCTTTTTGGGACTGTTCATTGCTAGCTTGACTGTTGATAAATTGCAAAATTCAACCATTTGGAGTTTGCAATTATGGAAATGGTGTTTGTTGATTTTAGTTATTTTCTGTGGTAGATTGGTCTCTGAGTGGTTTTTAAATATTTTGGTGTTCTTGATTGAAAGGAATTTTTTGCTTAAAAAGAAGGTGCTTTATTTTGTATATGGATTAAAGAAGAGTGTTCAGGCTGTTATTTGGTTAGGCCTGGTGCTTCTAGCATGGGGTTTGTTGTTTAATCGTGGAGTTAAGCGATCCAGGCATACATCAAAGATCCTCAATTATATTACTAGAACACTAGCTTCTTTTCTGCTTGGGGCTGCCATATGGCTACTTAAAACTTTGTCTGTTAAATTACTAGCTTCTTCTTTTCATGTCACTAGATTCTTTGATAGAATTCAAGAATCAATCTTTCATCAGTATGTTCTTAGAGCTCTTTCGGGTCCTCCTATGATGGAGATGGCGGAGAAGGTTGGGAGCAGTAAATCAATGCCTGGCCAGTTGAGTTTTAATAATTTGAAGAAACAAAATGAAGACAAAAAAGAAGAGGTGATTGATGTGGATAAGCTCAAGAGAATGAAACATGAGAAGGTTTCTGCGTGGACCATGAAAGGATTGGTCAATGTGGTCACTGGTACAGGGTTGTCTACTCTCTCCAACACACTTGACGAGAGTGATGATGAAGAGGGTGAGCAGAGAAACAGCGAGATTACTAGTGAATGGGAAGCGAAAGCCGCAGCTTATAAGATTTTCAAGAATGTAGCAAAGCCTGGAAGCAAGTGAGATATCAGCCTTCTGAAATTTCCTGCAACTTTGTGATAGTTGTTTATTCCAGTGTCATCTAACTTTCTCTATGTTTAATGGAAAGGTACATTGATGAAGAAGACCTTTTACGCTTCATGAAAAAGGAGGAGGTGAACAATGTGATCCCTCTGTTCGAAGGAGCAGCAGAAACTAGAAAAATTAAGAGATCAGCTTTAAAGAATTGGCTGGTTAGATCATATGTCATAATTATGTTTCATTTACATCCCTTCTTACCTCTGTGGTTCATTTGTCTTGCCATGCATAGACTACACTCAACTGGATGTTGTGGCATTGTTCTGGTATGCAGGTGAATGTTTACAATGAGCGCAAAGCACTGGCGCATTCCTTAAATGACACCAAAACAGCTATTGAGGAGCTGAACAAGCTGGCTTCAGCGATTGTGCTTGTGGTGATCATCATTGTGTGGTTACTTATGATGGGATTTTTAACAACCAAGATTCTTGTCTTCATTTCATCTCAATTATTACTGGTGGCATTCATGTTTGGTAACACTGCCAAGACAGTATTTGAAGCCATGATATTTGTCTTTGTGATGCATCCTTTTGATGTTGGTGATCGTTGTGTTATTGATGGAGTACAAGTAAGTTTCTCATTATTCGTAAAATAGTGCTGATCCTATTACTGTTATGTGAAATTGAACTTGTTTGACACTTGGGTATATTGCAGATGGTGGTTGAAGAGATGAATATTTTAACAACTATTTTCCTGAGATATGACAATGAGAAGATATTCTACCCAAACTCAGTTCTGGCTACAAAACCCATCAGCAACTTTTACAGGAGTCCAGAAATGAGTGATGCTGTAGAATTTGCTGTTGATGTTTCCACTTCAATTGAGACCATTGGACTTCTGAAATCTAAGATAAAAGCGTACTAAAGTCTTCTTCTTTTTCAACTATTATGCTATTGTTTTTCTTTAGCTGTGTTGTTTATGCACTGTGATGTGTTTGAAATTTCAGGTACTTGGAGAGTAAGCCTCAGCACTGGCGTCCTGGCCACAGTGTTCAGGTTAAGGAGATTGAAGATGTGAACAAAATGAAAATGGCTTTGTATGTTAATCACACCATAAACTTCCAAAATTCTGGAGACAGAGGCAGCCGAAGATCTGATCTAGTGTTGGAGTTGAAAAAATATTTTGAAGAGCTTGGCATAAGATATCATCTTCTTCCTCAAGAAGTTCGTGTTAGCTATGTTGGCTCAGCAATTCCACCTCTTTCAAGATAACGGTTAGTCTCCTTCCAGACACAATTCATTTCTGCTGCACATGCATAGATTGTGTAGCACTTGAGCATTAATTTCTAATATAGTAAAACAAGTTTTTAAGGATTTCTTGGGAATGTACAGACACCCGGAAAAGGATATTTTGCAACGGATGGAGAAGATTAACCAATGGGATACAGAAGTTAACTCTGTTGTTCTTTAATCATTGGGGACATATAAAATATTTGATTGCACTTTTTACATGATTCTATACGGTAGTTTCTGCAGTTAAAAGCACAGACATTTCATTGACATTAAAGTTTATGCCAAATTGTAGGTTAATGGCAGCTTGTTAACATCAGAATGGTAATGCATGATTATTGTGAGAGGAAAGAGGAAGATGGGATTCATTTGAAATTGAAGATTCAGGATAGCATTTGAATTTGTATAGAAAAAGATTGCCCTCCAAAAGGGTGATAAAAGCAGCAGCAATAAGCTTTGGTTTGATAATTTTGCAGTTTTTGAGATCTAAGCATTCATTTGTTCGCTATTGACTTTTGTTTCTCCTGAGAGATTGTTGAACTGGTCATTTTTTATAATTTTTTGTATATTAATTTCAAGCTTTTTGGTTTGGTTGCTATGCAAATAAATCCCCAAGGTTTATGTCAATGAGCTAAATTCCTTTTCTTACAGTATGGCTTATATAACTGGGCCACCATGGTTTCGGTTAGTACAGTACAAAACAACCCATCAGCCGCTCAAAAGCCTAATCCAAGGATCCATTACTAGTTTGGAGCTGATGCCAGTACCACCCATTACCATTACCATTGGAACCCTCTTTTTTCTTCCATATTTGAAACTTAATGGTGATTGGTCCAATTAGATAACCTTATCCACCAATTGTTAATGGAGAAGCTGCCACATAGGACACAGATGAAGATCACTAGTCCACCTGATATCTCAATTTTCCACCTCTTATTTCATTCCCCTCCTTCCACTCTCAAAAACACAGCCTTAATAATACCATCTTCCCAATTTAAAGATCAGTGGAATCCATAGAGAAAAGCTGTTACTGCACAGAGAGATCTAAAGATCAAGAAAAGAAATGGCCTCAACTTCAGCTGTTTCAATGGCTATGCCAATCACTTCTGCTAGCCAGAAGAGGGTTCTTCCAAGTTCTGAGGCCTTATTCAAGCCACTGCCACTCAGACAATCCAGGGCATTATCATCAAGGTCCAACGCAAGGTTTCAAGTGAAGGCTTCATTAAAGGAGAAGGCAGTGACTGGGTTAACAGCAGCTGCACTCACTGCTTCAATGGTTGTTCCAGATGTTGCTGAAGCTGCTGTTTCTCCATCTCTCAAGAACTTCTTGCTCAGCATTGTTGCTGGTGGTGTTGTTCTTGCTGCCATTGTTGGTGCTGTAATTGGAGTAGCCAATTTCGACCCTGTGAAGCGGAGCTAATTTATGTAAAAAGGAATTCTCAGAATTCTTTTTTCCTACTTATGCTGTGTATCTCTTTCATGTTTTTCCAGTGATAAGCTTTGTCTTTTAAGTATTGTCTTGTGTTGCTTTCTGTCTCTTCCTTACCTATAAACCTGTGAACTCTAAAATTTCTATTTCTACCTTAGCCCAGCACATCAAAGAACATAAAATTTTTAGCAAATCTCTCTTGTACGTTTATTTCCCTTTCATAATCTTTGCAAAATTCGACTTCCTCCAAATCTGACAACTAAGTTTGATATTATATTATAGCCCTATTTATAATTCCATATAAGCTGCAGAAGGTTTAATTGAAATAAACTTGTAAAAGCACAGCAGATTGTGTATTTTGCAAGTGTAAATGAATGAATTCTATCTCTAATTTTCCTTCACATTTTGCCATGGGACATTTACAACTTGCAGAGGTTGAAGGAGGCAAGGCAATCCTTCTTAAAGGATGTCTGCAAATCAGAGTTGGCAATAAGAAGCAATCAAAAATTGTTCCTTCTGTTGAATTTCCCTTCCTCAAGGGTGTAACCTCCTACAAATTATATCACCATTAAAGTAAATTTTGCATCAGGGATGGAACATTATTCAGGCAAATGGAGAAATATGAATCGACTCTCAATTTCAATAAAGTTCACAAGCAAAACAATAGTTCTGTATCTCTGAGAATGTTCATAGAATCTTTAAACAATAAATTTCGTGTTAGCCTAGGTGACTTCCAAAGAACTGAGACAACTGGATCTATAATCAGTTGCTTCTGGTTTAGATTACTCAATATCTAGGACATTTCGAAATCAAATCAAGCAGGTATCTGCTCTCTGAAGAATAGTTGACCTTGTCTGCCTTAACAACAGTGATCTTTACCCTCTGTTCATCGCCATACGTTTCCTCTTTGATCTTAAGCCTGAACAGAAATTGCTGAAAGAGTCTGCTCTGTATTATTTCTAAGAATTTGGTATCATCCTGCAATTCATACTTCAACTGGTACAATTCCTTTGCAGGTAAACCCACCATCTCTTCCCCAGACTCCTGAAAAGCTGTTGCCCAAGTCACTCCTGTATGGTCCTGAATCTGAAATTGAAGAAGATACCTATAACTGCACTCATCAAATTCTTGATTGCATCTATCACATTGCCATCTTGAGTTTCCTGAACTTGTTACTTTCTTGTTACACTGTCTATCTCCAATCATCAATGGGCAGGCTGTATAACAAAATGTATCTGTTCTGAGAAAAGTAAGTCTGGCACACACTGTGACCCAATCTGGTCTATCTGATCTTCCAAGACCTTCATGCTTGATTTGAGAAACAGTTTTACGTATTTCACTCTTAGATGCTCCCGGCAAGACATCTCTGGAAATGGACACAGATGCAATATTCTGTCCTCCTCGATCAAACCAATCTTTCAGACCATGAGCCTCAGGAATATCTGGATTAATGAAGAGCTGACTAGAAGAAATTGTCCCTAGTGATTTTCCACTGAAGTCACTGACCTTACCAGCCTTGACAGCTAAAACAGGAAAAACCCCAGAATCAACAATCTCTTGCAGCTGCTGCCCTTCCTTATTGCAGAAATCCCCCCAAAAGGTTAGTTCAATGCTCCTACCAGAAGTATCCTTCAAATTCAGAATTCTTCTCTGGGTTTCCATTCCATTCTTTCTCAAGATAGGAACTGAAGGATTAACAGATATCACGATGCCAATAACATCAAGGATGGAATTGTTTTCTACATTTTCAATATCACTAATAGTTTTGAAGGAAAACTGTTGTCTCGGTATAGAATTATCTTCATCGGGACAAGGATCCACAGTGGAAGTTGCCTCCAAAAATATCTCCCACTCATTCTTCAAATGGTTGAAATTCTTCTGTGCAGGTTTTAAGCTACCCTTTGAAATCAAATAGACTCTACCAACCTCAATGACATCATAAAAGCGATCAACAACAGCATTGAAACAGGTCACTCGAATTTCACCTCCATCAGAGTCGAGAAGATCAAAGGAGAAGACTTTACCATCTCCTCGAGCATTATTATAGCGACGAAGATCTCCTTTTGCAGTCACCCTAGCCTTTATAGCCCACCTTCCTTGATAAGGATTCAAAGCAGCAATGGGAATAATGCGTGGTGGTGCCTCATTCTTCACAATAGCACCATGATTTCTATAATTTGGAGGTGGTCGGTACGGAGGTTGAACAGTTGGTTGGAAACCCTGCACATTATTCCCATGATTTTGTGCACTCAAATTAGATCGAAAACTTTGCATATTATTGCCATGTTTTTGAGAACTCGGAGTTGGTCGGAAACTATGCATATTAGGACCCTGATTTTGAGCACTCAAAGGAGTCCGGAAATTCTGCATATTATTGCCATGATTACGGGCACTTGAACTATTATAACCAACCCCAGCCGACTGTACAGAGTTGCCATTAGGCAATGCCTCGTTAGCATTCATATCAGTAAGCCCTTTCGGATTTCCAATGATTTCACAGTCAGGTATTATAGTTTCCAAGTTCAGCACAACAATTATCCTGCATGAGAAGTAGGCAAAACATAACAGTACATACCAAAGTCAACAGTAAAGAAATGCTAAACAAATGCACCAGTATGTCAAGACTCATATAATTAGGAAACAGTTACAAAATCAACCTGCATAAGTGCATTATCTAAAACAGAAGTAATCTTACAATTATAATTCCTCACAGTATACAGTTTCACATAAAGCGCATCAATGCCTAAAATTTCTAATCAAATGATTATATATCTATATTATCAAATAAAATAAAATTTAATCTATAACATAGGCATCCACTAATTATATCCTTCATTTAGCAATTGATTATATGTTTCTTGAAAATTAAAAAAAAAAAACCTAAATAATTAATTTAAATTACATGACGAAAACAACAAAAAAAAAAAATGTAATTAGAGAAATAAGCGAAAACTGACTTGCGATTTTGAACTTCGCTGCAAATATAATCAATCAATTGAACGACAGATCCTTTCTTAACGGAACCGTTTTTAACTCGGTCGTTGAGTTGAGTAGCAAGCATAGCGTGCTGAGTGGAGACCGAGTCGGAGATAAGGAAACGATACCTCTCCTGTGCGCTTCCTATTAGCTTTATATCAACAACTTGAACGAGCGGTTTCATGTTCACATCACCGCCGTTTATCATGGATATCGCATTTGGAGTTAAATTCACCGGCATCGTGTTGCAGAAACCCTAGAAATGGACGATTTGGAGATTCAAATGAATGATACGATTTAATTCCCAATGTTCTTTTTGATGTGTAAAATTTGGAGGGGAAATTGAATGCGCGGGTGTTCTAGCTCATGTGACCGACTTTGTTTTTATATCTGCATATCTTTACGACACGTCGTAAGATTGAACTTTGATTATAATTTACGGCATGTCGTCGCGATTGAACGACAACATTTCAAAAGGATAAATATTATATGCATTGCGAACAATTTCATGACCATGATGGAAACTAGTATTTTTTTTTTTTTTCCTGTAAGAACACGAGTTTCATTCATGAGCCAGTAATTCCCCATTAGAGGGATTGATTTGCATATGGCAATAACAAGCGTCTGACAATTTGATAAATTAAAAAAAATTGTGATGTACGGATGACCTTTTACAACAGAAGATGATACAATGCAAGAACCACCTAGATATTGCATTTCACCTTCACCCTTTCCTTGATTTTTTTTTTAAATTTGTTCAACGTCCAATATTATCTTTTTTCAGATGCCTGATAAATTTTTGGCGCATATACGAAAGCCTATTCCATTTTAAGGAAGGTTAAACTTATCATACGAAACTTTATTGTTTTGCTTCTTTCATCATTACATTAGATTACTCCTTACACAATAACACTTGTTTTCTTCAAACCTTAACATCAGCACCAGACTAGCAGATCCCCTGAAGCCAAGAGTTTTCTGAGACATAGCATGGAGCCATAGACAAATTTAGAATCCCACAAAAATTCAAAACCCAATATAGTCACGGAAAATAACATGTTTAAGGAAGAATGGGTTGAAAAAGGAAAAAAAAAAATCATGCACGTATGTATTCAACATTCAAACAAAACAATTAAGTCATCATGATATCTAACTCAATGACTCTAGCTAAAACAAAATTGAGTATCATTTGAAAAGGGTATCAAAATGTCGGAGCAAGAAACTTTGGTGTACCCAACATTGCAAACATAAAAAATTAAGCATTCTAAAGAAGGTAAATAATAAAATCAATATCAATCAGGACATTTAACCCCAAGATACTTAAGCCACTGCGACATCAATCTCAGTGGTCAACACTGGTGGCCGCATGTACTCTTCTTCCTCTTTGGGAAGATGGATTGTAACCAAATCAGGCATAGGAGTAGTTGGGCCCTGCTTTCCCTTGGGATCCCAATCGAGCATAATCTTGACCTTGATACCAAGAACCCCCTGTGCAACAATTAAGACTTAACTCGTGAGACAATCATATAACAATAAATGACACAATGCTTAAGAAAAATAATGTGAATGGACCACACCTGTCGTAGAAGGACATGTCTCACAGCAGAGTCAATATAATCCTTCACTGGCTGACCAGATGAAATCATGTATCCATCCTTAAACTTCATAGATTTTGCACGTTGTGCTCTTAGCTTCCCACTGACAATCACCTAAACATAAACCAAGCACTGAATGAACACTATGAAAATAGCTAAAAAGCTATGCTGTCAAATCAGAATAAGTTAAGAGACAAACCTCACATCCCTTAGCACCACTTTCCATAATAAACCTCAACACACCATAACAAGCCCTAATAAAAGAAAAAGAAAATATAAGTTACTTCTTCAATTAAGTTCATAAAATGGTTCTAAAGTTGCATGCTCGAAACAATAAAAACAAATACAGTGATGATATTGATGGTGCAATGCAGTAGACAAAAAAAATAACAAAATATAACTGACCAAAGATACTTCGAATATTTACCACAACTATTATATGCTTAAAAGGGAAAAGTATCTACTTTTCAAACTGTCCCCATACAATTGACCTATTTGCTCAATTGGTGTTGGAATAAATTCCTCAAGGTGTTGAAACATTACAAAATGTAAAACTTCAAATGCACATAAATTCAGAACAGCCACAAACAATATATCCTCCCCAATATTACAGCATGAAAATAACAGAGATTCATAAGAATGATATCACGGAGGATTCTAATCAATTTCGTCACCTTCCGACACAAATATGGCATCGAAAGACCAATCTGCTTTATAGATGACAGCATGGAACATGAAGAAACAGTTAAGCTAAGCACAGATGTTGAGTGTAGAATCAGAGAAGAATGGAACAAAGAAACAGAAAAAAGGAAAAGAACGTGTAGCTGAAGTAGACAAAATAAAACACATAATTAATCTCAATTCAAGAATCAACATTGGAAATTTTAAAAAGAATGCAGAAACTACGATCATTTCTGAAGTTAAACAGACGACCGTTATGTTTTGCCACACACACATAATAGTGCAGCACATAATAGTGCAGCACATAACATACAGAAAGAACCATATAATCACTTAATACCAACATTTAAAAAAAACCAACATTACAACAATGTATCCTCATTCAGTTTACAACATGAAAATCAGATGATTTCACTAGAATAATAACATGGTAAGGTATTGCATTAATTTAGTCACCTTCCGACGCAAATTTGGCAAGAAAGGTCCAATATGCTTTGTTAGATGACATTGCATACACACATAAACAAAATAATAATAATAATAATAATAATAATAATAAAGAAATGAAATAAACATTAAAATGCAATATAATACAACAATACCTGCGAACAGCAAGGCCACCGAGAAGCTTGTAACGAAGAGACTCGGCTTGAGCAATGGCGCAAAGTCCTCTACTGTTGACCTTCTCAGCGAACAACTCCACACTGTTATCAGGAAACTTAAATCTCTTCTGCACCACTGATGTCAGCTCCCTGATCCTCCTACCTTTCTCGCCTACAATTACAAAAAATAAAAAAATAAAAACCTCAAATCAACATAAAAAAAAAAAAACCTAAAATCAACCAAATAGAAATAAAATAAAACAAAAAAAAATGATAACTACCGAGAACGTTTTGTGTGCGGGTAGCTCTGATGATAATCTCAGTACGCGTAGGAGTAACTTTAACTTCAACGCCGGAGTAACCATCCTCCGCCAGCTCTCTCGTCAACACCTCGTTGAGTTCGGCGAAGAAAACTCCGTCAGCCACAAACTACGTTACAGTAACAAAAAAATCACCAAAATGAGTTTTTTTTTTATTTAATAGAAATATAAGGAAGAAGAAAGGTGAGAGAAAAACCTTTCTCTTCTTGCTGATTTGCGTTGTCGCCATTTTTATATTCTTCTTATAGCAGAGCAGAAGAGATCTGGAAGTGAAGCGCTAGTGGTGGCTGGAGCTCTGCAAACCCTACCTTTAGTGGATGTTTCAATGGTGGAAGAATACATGAGTTTATAAGTTAAGATGGCATGGATCGAACGGTCAGTGTTGATTTTAGGGTTTTATAGTCAAAGGATGGGATTGTTCAAAGGTTTTGCACGTTCCACTCTGCATTTTGATGCTTTAAAGTTACTAGTACTCTAGTAGACTGTAGTCTAGTATGGATTTTACTAATGGGCCGAATTGGGCTTCACAGTTGAAAGCCTGGAGATGTAATTGCTAGCTTACCATCAGTTGTGGTATGGGAAGAAGAGAGACCTTCAATGGACATCTATGGGCCATCTGAGCCCAAACAAAGATTGATGTGTCCTGTTAAATAGGAATTTTTTAGTCTACACTATTCGTATTCAGAGCTCGCTCAATTCCGATTCTAGTGAACTCTTTTTTTTTTTTTCATAAAAAATTATATAATTTAAGTATTAATGAATTATACAATAGGATAATCTTTCCCTTTTAAATTGACGACGATAAAATTTGAACTCTGCATATCTGAATGCCCTTAAAAAAAGTTACCATTTGATTGCTATTCTCATTGATAGAGATAGTAATTTTTTATTAATTTAGACAAATAATTAATTTAACTTATAACTTAAATCCGAGACATTATTTGAACAAAAGCACCAGTAGGATTTATGTGCGTTTACATAACTTAAGCATCACTACTAAATTGAAATCTTTGTACCTAGCCATAAAGTGGTTTAATAGTCTATATTTTCTAAGGCATTGTAAAATACAAAATTAAAATTCTATATATAGTGTTAATTTCTACTTATTAGTTATAAATTTGTTTGTATCGTAAATGTTATGCCCCAAGGTGACGTCCTTGGTTGAATGGAATGGCACTTCATTTTCCAGCTAATATATTTTCATGGTTGTAAGCCATGCGATGGACTGAAAATCTTGCAATTCTGCTTGACGTGCCATTAAACTGTTAAAAATAAGTTGATGTTGTCGCCTAAATAAAATCTAAAATCTAAGTCCACATGTGCTTGATGACCTCCAATCCATCAATTCATGTATGTTTATTCGACAATAATGCAGTGATTTGTTCCACTGAGTTACGTCTTCGGCTTGAAAAATATAGACCACACGACCATAAACATGGATCATTACAACAAGGACTGGAGCTATTTTGTCACTTACAATTCGACAAAATCTTGACTTGATGCACATTAACCTAATTTTATCACCTTTGTATGATATCTAGCAACTCTTCTTTTGAACATTAAATTTATAACTTTAGTGATGTAATGGTATATGCAAAAGCAAACAAGACCCTCCAATAATTTTCCACGCAAAACTCCTCTGCATTATCCAAAACTCTTTAACTCGTCATTTTATTTTTGTATTGTAATTTTGTTTGTTTTTATGGGTGCTTTTAATACATATATATGAATATGAATTTGAATTTTATCGTATTTTAATAACATGATAGGTTATGTTTATACAATAGTTGGAATTTTGATTATAAATATGATAGATTGTGTTTATATATAACATGAGAGAATCTAAATCCGACACATGTATATGTATCAAGTTCACTTGGACAAACACTTGAAGAAATTGACGAGAGAAAAAAAAAGGAAGTCATTGGAGGCTCATTGATTAAAGTAAGTTGTCTTAAACGGCGGCACATGGACATGAAATGGTAGCTGGGCCATTGATTTTTGGGATATATATGCATCATGCATAAGTCCAAACAATTACAATAGCTTTTCTGCTGCTGCACGGGTAGATTCATGTAGAAGCCATACTAAGACTCACTTATCAATTATAATGCTACACATTTATATTTCTCATAAAATATTACAATGCTACATTGATTATTAGTCAGCATAATTTTGATGGCACGACTAGGTTTTTGTTTGGGATTGTTGCTTGAATTTAGTTTCCAAAAATCATTGTTTAACTATGGCCTTATGATATATAAAAATAAGTTTATTTAAAAATAAAATTTATTGATTTTTTTATTAATGTTTTAAATGTAGTACTTTTACCGATTATGATTTTAATAGTTATGCCGCACCGGCCTAGATTATATAAAATTATAAGATGGAATCAACATCAAGGTTATGAAAATTAAGATTATTTTATTTGATACATAGTTTGCTCATATAAATTATAGTATGCTTAAATGAATATATATTTGGCCATATTGTAAGTGTGAAAGAAAATGGTTGGGGGAGAAAATAAATTGAGTTTGGTTTCAATGCTTTAAATAAAATAAAATTATTATGTTTATTATTGGAAGTAGGGGAAGACTCGAATTTGAATTGTTTCATCCACTAATATTTTATAAAATTATTTTATAATGAGTGATCTATACAAAAATTGTATTATCTAATCCGCAAATTTCGACCTATTCAAGCTATGATGTATTAAAAAAAATAACTATAATGACTTAATGAGGTTTCAAATATGAAAAAAAAAAAACAGAAGCCTGAATTCCCACCACAGCTGCTTTTCAATGAAGTGCCCATTTTATCTTGGAATATATAAATAAAGTAGGGGGAGACCAATAAAACATATTGTTTAAAATAAGTTAAAGAAGGGAATTTAATTATGTGATCTTTGGTAGAGGGTTTGTTGAGTTTGCTTTAGTTATCAATATTATCATCATGATCATTATTATATATTGTAATTGAGCTATAATTGGTCATTTCAAGTATGGGCATGTAATAATAATAATAATAATATATTACATATTAGAATAAGATTAATAATATTAATTGTATATGTGTTGGGTCCGAATAATGATGTAGAAACCTAAAAAATCCCAATTATTAAATTTGGTTAAGGGGGCAAAGTAGACTTGGGTTCCTTTCCAACCTATTTGCTGGAAATGCAAGGAACAAATGGAAAGGACGATAGAAAAGTAGATTCCCACTTCACATGTGATGTTATGGCATGTTTAATTTGTCTTGGCTTAGCTTAGCTCAGGATCAACTGCCTTTTTTTTCAATGACTGTTACATAATTATAAAAGTTGCGACTAATTCAAATAGAGTTATATGGAAATTTATAAAAAAATTTAATTTATTTTTTTATATATAAAACTCGAATTAAAATATTATTTGAGAAAATTTAAATTTTTTATCATTTGTGAAGTTATTTTTTAACTATTTTTAATCTTGTTGCTCTTTAGGTGAATTATGTTCCAAATTAGAATAATAATTCAGGTTGTATTTTTTTTTTCCAGTTGTATTGGCGGCCGGCAACTACTGCATTTTCTTGAGGGTATCATCAAGATTCAAGATTGTACCTTATTATGAAGCCCTTGTACATTAGCTTCTAACACAAGGATCTATCAGTTGATTCCAAGAATTTTCTCGAGAAAGTGACTCTACTTGGCACATTGTAGCTAAGGTTTGTTGTTATCATTTATTTGCTGTTGTCATCATTACTATTTTATAATTATTGACAAGTCATATTTGGTCTTCTTTAAGCTCACCTCGTACTTGTTAAGCTACTATGCAAACAATTATCCTTTGATTTTTTTTTACCTTTCAAATCAGATAATACTAATAATATGATATATTTTTTATCACAAAAACAGAAAAGTGTTCTATAACTCTTCATTGCAAGCTGCAAGAACTCACATGATTACAGGAAAGTGAGAACAAAAGGGTAGTAGAGTTTAAGCTAATAATAATATGAAATCTACTTGGATAGGTACCTGCAATGATGCAATCAGATTTTAATTATAGATTGTCTGATTTGTCTCAGGAGTGAATCTTGCATGGATGTCAATAGCAAAGTATGTGGCTGATAATAATTAGCTTTACCTATCTTTTTTTTTATCACAAACTGTCCCATACTCCCATATGCCTTATTTGAGAGTAACACTTCACCTATTTATGCCTCAATTTATTGTTCATCACATGCACATAATATATATTACATAATCTAAGAGCAAGTACTTGTTGTTAATGTTTTTGTTACTGTCATTAAATTTTTACATGAGCAAGCAATTCAATAAGTTTTGGACACACTTTCCCCACCTACAAAAAGAAAAAAAAGCAAGGAATTGAATAAGGGTCATAGACAAAGAGATGATGAAAGAAGAATAGATTTTCTTAAATCACTTGAATGAATGAATGAATGGAAATGGACCAAATTTGTAGATGAAGTAACACCCTTACCATTAACTTTAAAAGAAAAAAAAAAGATCTTTACCAAGAACAAAAACCCATTTCCAGCAATCAACTCATGTGGGCCTTTTCTCATAAGAAGAGAAAATTAGGCTCATATACACATATGAAGAAGGGTCCACCCAAGAAAAGACATTTTCTCAATCAGGGAGGGAGGGAGCTACCAAGGGAATCATCATCATCTTCAAACAAAGTCATAAAGGATATTAAATGCATAAAGAGATATGCAAAAGCAAAAAAAAACAACAATAAAATTGAAGAGTAAAAGTGAAAGAACATTAGTAGCAGAAAAAGAAGAAGAAGAAGAAGGGATAAGCATGGGAAAGTTAAGTTCCAAATCTAAAAAAAAATAAAGGGAAAAAAATAAACTTTTGGGGCCCTTGTCATGTTGTTGGGGGTCACTGTTTACACATACCTGTCTGTCTCTTGATACTATACTGCTTTGTTTTTAAACTATGTAAAGAATATATTATATATTATATATATAATTGCTTTTCTCTTCCAATACCAATATAACAATCCAAGACTAGGTGCCATTGGTTAAAACAGATTAAAAAAAATAGTCAAAAAGCTCATCATCTCTTATCTGAGATTCTGTTCATGTGGTGGTGTGTGATTGGGAACCAAAAAGATAATCCAAAGCTGCCTTCATCCTCTATTGTTTCAGAGCATCTTCACAGATATGTATGCAATGTATTGTATGTTCACTTCACTCAGTCACTGACCCATTAAAAAAACAGTATTTCATAGTAAAGAAGTAAATATATATGAAAAAGAAGGCTTTAACTTCATGGGATGTAAGAGGACTGGAAACAGGATTTGCAATTCATAGAAAAAATGAAAAAGTTGGATTATGAGAATTCATAAAAAAGAAGAGAGATTTTTTTTTTTTTTTGAACAACATGAGAAAAGAGATTGACAGAGAAAATTGTGTAAAGACTAATTATAGACATCAGCCTTTTTGACAAATACAAAAAGTTAGAAGAAGCTAAAAGCTCTCAAATCTCCTTTCTTTGTGTGTGTGTGATATCAGGAAAGTGCTAATTTTTATCATCTTCCAAAAGATAAAAAGAAAATGACCAAGAACAGCACAACAGCAAAGATTGCACAAAGATGCTTCATTTTCAATTAGATCAAAGGCTACACAGTTACAATTGGACAGAAATTTTGGCCAATTATTTCTCTTAGAAGAAATTGTGAAGTGAAGAGAACTAGGAACAGTAATTCACTGATACAGAGGAAAAAAAAAAAAGAAAAAAAGGCAAAAGTTACAGAATCTAATAATCATGTTTCTACTACCTCAAAGGCAAATTGTGAAATATTTCTTGTTTCCCCACAAAGCAAAGAATGAAGAACGCATAAAACTTTATTATATATTTTTTCTCTCTATGCAGGCCTATTTCTCTTATGACCAGCTTTAGCATCAGATTTCAAAGCCCCACTAGAATCTCCTTCAGAGGAAACATCCATGGATTTGGTGAAGGAAGTGGAAAGATCAGCATAAAGGTCAACAACTCTTCTGATATTATTGTTGAGCTCCCTAATTAGACCCACATTTCTGCTCAAGTTGTCAGGGATCTTTGATTCATGATTCTGATTTATCTCATTGATGAGTAACCTATTTTGATCCAAAATATTTTGAACCTGAACAAAATTCTTCTGAAATGTCTGCAAGATCTTGCTATCTATCTGGGTACCATTGCCAAGACCTGAAAATGTGTCACCGTCCATTCCCTTTTTTGTTCCTTCTTTTCTAAAAGTCAGAAATTATATCAAATCAAGAACCAGTCCTGCATCCAAGAACAAACTAAAAATCAAGAAAAAGAATAATAATTTGAGAAGCCAACAAAAGAAAAGAGACTGTTTTTTCTTGTGAAAAACTGAAAGTACCAATCTTTTCTTTTTTTTAATAAAGACCCATAATCATCATCATCATCATCTTCGTGGCTCTAGCTATATACTATTAACCAAAACCAAACCCCAGACAAAACATGAGATTTGTTTAAGGAGTTTCTGTGCATATGAGACAAGAGTCTGCAGTAGAAATCATGACATCCTCCATGGGGTTCCACTTTTTTTTTTTTTTTTTTACATATACACAGAGGGATCTGATAACAAACATCCAATTATTATTATTTATTAATAATATTATTATTATTACTATTAATAATATTATTATTATTTATGATGAGATGCGTAAAAGCAGATCCCATTTTCCATAAAAGGGAACTTTTTTATATGTACTGAGAAAATACCCCATCTTTAAAAACTCAGTTTCAAAGAAGAATCCCAAAAACCCAAAAGAAAAAAACCAGTCAATGATGCAGAGAAGATGAGGCCATTAGCCCCTCTGTGTACTCCTGCTGCACAAACAACATCATTAATCTTTACAAATTTTTATTGCAAAAAATTTATAAAATAATAAATGCTAGATTTGAAGACAAGACATAAAAAATGTTGATAACAAGTTTAAACAAAATCCAAATTGGATTTTAGCTTGAAATTCACAAATAATATCAGAAACCAAAATTGGGAATTCATACATGAAGAAATACTTGCACTTTCATAAGCAGAAAATTCCCAAAATAGCAATTTTTTTCTTAAAAGAAACCCACTTAAACAAAAGAAAGATTTCCATTTTTTTCGACACAAAAAGTAAATTAAAAATCTAAAAACAACCCAGTTACCATATAAACAAAATAACACAATTAAACAGAGAAGACGAAGATAAGATCAAAGACATTTACTTGTTTAAATAAAAAAATAAAGAAACCTATGAACTAGAAGAAAAGAAAAGAATTATTAATTTATTGATTTGTAGCATATATAGAAATATAATAGAAGTGTGTATATATAGTTAGTAGTATTGGGTGGGTACCTTGAAAATCTGGAACATTATATTCTGCGAAGAGAAGACACAGATTGAAGACGAGAGATTCCCGAGGAAAATATAAAAGATCGCCGATTTATATAAATTCTTGTTTTTTTGGTTTTGAGCTGAATTTCTCTGTCTTTCTCTGTGAAATATGAGGATTTAGAAGAAGGAACCTGAGAGAAAAATTAGAGCTTTGTAGAGAGAGAAAGACAGAAACTGATAATAAGAAAGAGAAAGAGAGACAGAATATGTAGATTTGACAGTCACGCTCGGACCCCTTCTCTCTCTGTCTAAACATTTTATTTTATGTATATATATATTTTTTTATTTTCCTATTTTATTTATTTATTTATTATATAATAAAATTAAAATAAATATTATTATTATTATTATTATTATTATTATTATATAAGAGATGTATTTTAAAAAATATTTTTAGCCAACATATGTTGGTATAAACAATTAGTGGATCTTGACTAAACGAAGGTAAAATACTAAAGAAAATTATCATAATTAATTCCAGTAATTTGCTCATTAGTTACATTAGAAGAATAGATGTTGATCAATGAAAATTTTTTCATTGATTTACTTTTAATATTCATAATATTTTTGTTTCTTTGATTTCAAATTAAATTATGTCTATTTAGTTTAATGTGTTTATAGATTAATATCGGGTATAATTATATAAAAATATATTTTTATATTAAAATGAAAAAATTAGGAATAAATTGATTGGATTTTTAGTTTTATTAATTAGCTTATGTTACAATTTTTTTAGCTCAGATCCATGGGTATGATTTTTATTTTGTTGTTTAATTATTGAGCACGTGGCATGTGATTCGTGAATATGTAATATTGTTCATGATGATGATAATATATCATATATGTATGATAGATGGTCCACCTTTTTTTAGATTTTCTTGTAATCTTTTGATTATTATTATTATTACTTCTTCAATATTTGGTTGTGTTTAATTGCTTGATGATTAAATTCTAATTGGTTGCTTTTCATGATTTTTTTTTTGTGCATATTGATTTTGAGAAAATAACCAAATGAAATAAATTAAAAAAAATGGAGAGAATGACGATTTTTTAATGAAAATTATATAGAACATTTACATGTTGCGTGTGTTAGCTAGCAAACATTTGCATTAGTTAAAAATTTAGTTCTAAAAGTTGTATTTGCTATCATGCATTTATGGCTTCAATTTTCCACATTGAACCAGCTTAGGTGCATTTGTTGTGAGTTGTTCTTTTCGTGATGCTAATTCTTTGTTTGGAATAAATTTATACATTCACACAATGTGTTTATTTTTTATATATTTAATTACATATAAGTTTAACTCTATTAAAATAAATAAAAAAATTAAAGTCCTTATGAAATAGTTAAATTTTAAGATCGATTAATAATTTTATTTAACTTGATAGTTAACTATGATAATTTCTTCAATCCTATATAATAGTATTTATACAACACTTATAAAAATTTATCCAATTTTAAACATTCAAATATTATTAAATGAAATTAAAAAAAAAAATCTAACATCCAAAAAATCACAAACTTCTCAGCCCATATAATGAGCTGTTTAAAATTGGCATATAGATGTGACGCCAAGCATTAAACTAAACAATTCTACTAATAGATATGATTAATAAATTACACACAGCAACATGCCTTAAAAATATATATCAAAAGTCATTATTAACATTATTATAAAATCCAATTCACAACTTATCTTCCCAAATATCGTTTCTCCTTATCTATTTAGTACTAAATTTCGTTATTATTACCATTATTATTATTATTCTTATTATATATTCAATAGTGGAAGGCTGGAAGCAAAACAAAGGGCAAAATACCTAAACCATTAGGGATAAAGGAGACAAAAGATGACGTACACCGTGGGCAAAATAGTAATTTTATAAATGGAGGATAATTGGTTTGGGTCTGCCCCAAGTCCACCGGGCGGATCTTCGTTTTGGCCGAGAATGGGAAGCTCCCAAATTTTTAATTTCAAAAAATTTAAGAATCCGCCCAACAATGAAATCTCGGGAACAACTGTTCTAAACCAATCATAGGTTGACGCGTGTAAGTTTAGGTTCGGGAAATCTACAGGTTCGGGTCAAAGCCTGAGGGCGAGGCTGGAAGAGGCAATTTAGTAGCTCTGCGGCTATTTTAAAAAGAGAGGGAAGGGACCCACAACTCGCATCACAGCCGTTAATGATGATGAAAAAACTAAAAGAAAGAGAGAAATAATGGAGCGGTACATGATAGTACAAGATAGCATAGGATATAGCCATGTGTACAGAAACATGATGAACTGACACGATCTCCAACGCTGATGTTTTTTTACACACTCCTGAATCCTGAATCCTGATGGTACCTACGGACACATTTGCCTTAGCCCCACTGTCATCTTATCCTTGTCTCTATTTAATTATTATTATTATTATTATTATTATTATTATTTTAATAAAATGTTAAAACTAGTTGTTTTTTTTTTCATTTTTACCGCTTAAACTAATAAGTAAAATAATATATATATATATATATATTCAAATTTCAGAAAACATATTGTATATGTATGAGTAATAGGAGCTAGTAGAGGTAGCTAGGGGTGTAAATGAGCCGAACCGCTCACGAGCTGCTCGGCGTTCGACTTGTTAAAGCTCGTTTAATAAACGAGTCGAGCTCAAATTATATAAAATTCGGCTCGTGAATTAGCTCGAATAATATCTCGCAAGCCGGTTCGTAATTTTAATGTATTAATAATTTAATTTTAGATATACAATATATAAAATTTTATTCATTTAAATTTTTTAAAAATATATTATTACAAAAAAATCATAATTTTATAATAAATTATTTAGTAAATAATTTATTTTAAACTATTTTAATGAATAATTTAATTTTATACATTGTATTTTTAAAAATTTTATTAGCTTGTTTAGGCTCGTTTAAGTTCGTGAACAGTTCGCGAACATTTAGTAGCCTAATGAGCTCAGCTCGTTTATAAATAAACCAAGCCTGAACTAGCCAAAGCTCGGATCGTTTACACCCCTATTTGTGATGTTTACACCCCTATTTGTGATGACCGTTCCAAAGCTAGTAGTGTGCTATAAATTACAAGAACTTTTATAAAACCCATCGCATTAACAAGAAAAGATGAGCCCCATCAATTCTGAAAGATAATATACTAATGGCAATTCATAACGATCTTCAACGCATGTTTCAAGTGAAGCAGTGCCATACTTCGAAATAGGTATAAGAATTTTAAGTTGCCTCAAATCTCACACCTTCCACCAGCTCCCTCAAAATTTTATAACTTAGCCAAAAAATAAGATACTCTCTTATATATCTCAGGGCTGTTACTACATATTGGTTATGGTATTCATTTTACTGTATGCATTTCATAAATAACATATATATGGTTGCATAGTCTTATTATAGATGTTGGAAGGTTGTTGGGCTCCTTTTTGGTTTTGTGTTCTCTCTTTTCCCTTCTATGTTTCTTTTCCTTGTGAGCTTGTATCATTTCTTTTGAACTGAATGCACTTAAAATATTTGTTTAATAGTTGATGGTAGTTTAATTTGTATACTAATTACTAAAGCTGATAAGTCTTGCTACTAGCTGGTACATTGGTTACTTTTATAATTAGACATTAGATGTGAGATTAATTTCTATTCACATATTTTTATTCATATCTGTTGATAGTTTAAAATAATTTGATCTGATGAAAATTCAAATATGAAATCCCTCGTTATAAAATATTATCACACAAAATTTAATAAAACCTTACACCATGAGGCCAAACTTTTAAATTACATGCAAAGCCACTGTTAGATATATGCTAATTACGTCCTAAAATTGACCCCCCAAAAAAAAATTACGTCCTAAAACACTCAATCCTAGATATAGAATGTTAAGGAATCAATCATTGGGTCTATTTGACATTATTATTGAATTCTGCTGTTGCTAATTTGAAAAGTGCTGATAAAAAAAACAGTTTATGTGTTTGGTAATAAATTTATTTAGCAAAAAAGTAGATGTATATGTGTTTGGTTAAAATTATTATAAAAGTGTTGTTTCAAGTAAAATGACTAAAAAAAATAAATACTTTTAAAAATTTAATTTTGATATTTATTTATGTTAATAATTAATAAATTATTTTTAATACTTATTAATTTTTTAATAACACACATACATTTATGTTATATAATAAAATTTATCAAAATAACAATTAAATAAAATAGAGATAATTTTACTATTTAATGAATAGTACCATATAATTATATTGTGATTCAACGAATTTATAAGGGTATTTTTGAGATAAAAAATAAAAAATTGATGTTTTGTAACCAGCTTTTTTCAAAAAGCACAATTTATTTGCTTTTTTCAAACTTAGGTTTTGTTTCTTCAAATCTGTGTTTTGTAACTTAACCAAACACTTGAGAAAAACATTTTTCTTCCAAAACCACCTTTTTCTTCCTCCAACCTCAATGCCAAACGGGCCATTGTTGTAGGAGTAGACTTTGGCCCCGTTTGGCATTGAGGTTGGACGAAGAAAAAGCTGGTTTGGAAAGAAAAATATTTTTCTCAAGTGTTTGGTTAAAGTATAAAACACAGTTTTGAATAAACAAAACCGTGGTTTAAAAAAAACAAATAAATGGTATTTTTTGAAAAAAACTGGTTACAAAATAATAATTTTTTATTTTTTATCTCAAAAATACCCTTATAAATTCATTGAATTACAATAATACCACAATATAATTGTATGATACTATTTATTAAATAGTAAAATTATCTCTATTTTATTTAATTGTTATTTTGATAAATTTTATTATATAACATAAATTAAATAAATGTATGTGTGTTATTAAAAAATTAATAAGTATTAAAAATAATTTATTAATTATTAATATAAATAAATATTAAAATTAAATTTTTAAAAGTATTTATTTTTTTTGGTCATTTTACTTAAAACAACACTTTTATAATAAGTTTAACCAAACAAGAATATATCTACATTTTTGCTAAATAAATTTATTACCAAACACATAATCTCAAATTAGTAACAACATAATTCAACAGAATGCAAACAGACCCTTTATATAATTAATTACTAAAAATAAATGGCCTTGACATGATATATGCAACTTAAATTATAGAACAAACGAACATCAAGCTACCATCAAACACAATGTTCAATCAACAACACATTCATTATATTAATGCAGCATTACAAAATTCTCCTCACTAACAACAAATTAATCCCACATAAAAAGCCAACATCCACTCACACCCACCAACATCAAACAAATGATGGATGATGATACCTTACATTAAACTGTAAGCTCATCTCCTGCAACGAGTGATCCTAGAGCAACCTCTAGTGTAAGGATTAACAGGAGATCCAGCATTAAAACAGTTATGAGTGTAATAAGATCTACCAGACTTTGGAGGACAAGGGATTCTATTAGCAGAAAGAGCACCATAAGATATATAATAATGCACATTTCTCCAAAACAAAGACCTCCGTTCACTACCCATTTCACCATTATCTTCACTCATCACACCATCATCATCAAAGAACATACCTTCATTCTCCTCTAAAGCGCTCATTGGCCAGTCTGTGAGCAGCTTCAGCCTTGTAGTTTCTTCCACCATCTGGGCATGGATTCTTGAGGCAAAGAATGCGAGAAAGAGAGCGGAGAAGAGCAGAGAGAGGGTGGGAGCTGCCATGGATGCACAAACTGAAAGCAAAGTGTGGAGAGGTTGAATGGGTAGTGAAGGTCTTTGAGTAATGGAGTGGAGCAGAGTAGGGACAAGGAGTCACATGGAGAAGATGAGAATTGATTGGGTTACAGCTGTGTTGTAAGCTAATCGTCAATTTGCATTCATTTCGATTAAACGCGTGGTCTGCTTCTTTGTTGGTACAAGACAGGCTTTTTTTTTTTTTTTTTTTTTGAAAGTATAATCCTTATAGTTTTGACTTGTGACTAAATTAATCCTCTAATTTTTTTTTTTAATATTTCATCATCCTAAAATTGGCTCTTTCTATAATACCAATATATTTATATAAATATTGTTTTATATAAATGTTATTTTCATTTAAATTTAAATTCGAAAAATGTTCTCCTATTCTTTCCCTCATCACTTTTTTTCATGAGACTTGCCTGAAAATTGCTCACTGGTGGTAGCAATTTTCTTCAATTTGTTTTCTTTTTTCATTTAACTATGATGATTAAATTTTTCCAATATACCACTTTATGAGTTATCAATTACTCCTTTGTCGATCTATTAAAATACTTATTTGTGAATTCTATTTTTTACTTATTTTCTAATTTTTTTTCTTGCACATTCACATGATGAAAAAAAATAACAAGCATAAGAAGTGATGTAATAAGGAGACATGGAGAAATACTCTTGATGGCTAGGGATTCATGAGGAAAGAAGATATATTTAGTTATTTGGGTAAAAATCTTGGATCAAATCATGGATTAAATATGAGTTATTTTATTTTATTTTGTATTTTTAATATTTTGTCTTATTATTTTGTATTATGAAGATAAGTATTAATTGGTGGCTTATAGATCGCCTAACAAACTCATTTTATACAAGAGTTTGAAAAAATATCTTATAACAATGTTTCACATATGTATTGACAACTTTAGTTTTTTAATTAATGAAATTGATTTTCTTTGTGGCAAAAAAAATTAAATTAAAAAATTATTGTGTGCTTCGAATATATTACAAGCTATATATACAAATGACTAACTTAAATAAAAACTAATTTAATAATTCTCTAATTTTATTTGTATAGATACACATATGTGTATTTTAATATTTTATCAACTAATATTATAAATATTTATGATAAAATGTCAAAATATCAAGTCATTCTTCAATATACACATATGTATCTATATAATTGGAATTAAAAACTTTTGAATTAAGTCTTATATAATTATAGTCATTGATATATATTACAGGTATAAATACATCATAATTAATCAATAGTTAGATACACATGTGTGTACTATAACAAGAGCCCAAAAATTATTACATTTCAATGATATAATTATTTCATATATAATTTATCATCAATATAATCATTTCTTATTTTTTATAAATTTTGAATTTATTTTAAATATTATTTCTTTTTCATTCACAATGAAATTAAATCTATGTTTATATTTTATTTACAATAATTTTATTATAAATAATTTTATATCAGATCACTTGATAAATAATTTTTATCCGTATTATTTTCATATTAAATTATAGGATGTTAAAATATAAAAAGTACAAAACATAAATTACCTATGTGTCATGGAAAATATAGGATTAGTTTGTCATGATTGGAAATTATACGGATCAAAATTGTACTTTTTCTCTTTAGGATGTGGGGTTATACTTTGTGTGTATTGGTGGTTTTTTGAATGAGGAATAGTCTGACATAATTGGCCATTGGATTAATGAAACGACGCCGCTTGATTTCATTGTCACTATTTTACGCGGCGGGTGACGGATGAGACAGCGGCATATTCGGCGGGCTTGTCTTAAAAGACGAGACTTGTCGGATATGGTTGGCCCCACTCAAACCAATCATACTTTTTTTTTTTTTCTCATTTTTAAATAAATACTTTGATTGCTCCTAATCTTAAATCATTTTTTGAATGATAATCCTAAAAATTCTTATAAAGACGAAAAAACTATGGTGCCTTTGTATTATATTTAATAATCTTTCAAAGGGTTGCTTCAAAAAGAGAAATCTTTCAAAGGGCTTTTCTTTTGTGGGTTTGTTTTGCTTTTTCCATTTTAAGAGTTATATTTTCCTTATTGTGTTTAACAAAAAGTTATAAAGGAAAGTTATTTAAATTAAAAAACGAACAACTTGACTAATGGGTCAATCCCTTTTTTCTTTTTAGATAAAGAATGATTACACTAGCTTCATTTTAAAATATGGTCATATCATATATGTCTCCTAAAAAAAATAACAACATTGTCTTATAAATTATATTGCTTTTTCAATTAAGTTCTATAAGAAAATTTTTTTCAATCAAGTTCTATAAATTTTTAAAAGAATATTCGTTAGTCCTATTCGTCAGTCAAAATAATTTTCTGTTAGTTAATTTTCAAAATCAAACTTTTTTTTCACATTTCAATCCTAATGTTTTTTAAAAAATATATTTTTTGATATTTTAAATAAATAATTTTTTTATTTTTATCTATAACTTATTCTATTATATTCAACTTTCATAATTACTATATAACTCACTAAAATAATTTTTAAATGTAAAATTTAAAATATATTTTTTCTTAAATTATTAGTTGTATTAACAATGATAATGAAAACTAATTAAATAAACTTCATATTTAAATTAGGTTATTTTATAAGAAATATTTGAACAATAAAATAAATGAACATATTTTAATTGTTATAATAAATTATAATTAATTAAAGGTAAAATATTGTCACACCTTATCCTCTAATTAACCACTAATATACAATTATCTACAGTAACCATAGTTATTAAATATCTTAATACACTTAATGAACTTTTAAGGTTATATATATGAACACTTAATAGTATACATGAAACATGTACAATTTAAAACCTTTCATGCTTACATCAATACTCTGGCTTATAAACTCTTCTAAGCCTTACTCGATATTTACCTTATGATTGCTATATCCATTCATCATCTATTAACCACAATATCATGATATATCAAGATCAAACATATATAAATACATCATATGCACCGTAGTGCTAACCATCCATCCACATATATAAATATACATCACCAATTATACAATCAGAGTACTAGATGCTATTACAAATAATACAAAGTACATTATCATTTGCCCTAGCATCTAATCCCAAACATAAACCTCGGATCTCAGTCCGGCACAGGATGGTGGTAGAGATAAAATAGCATCGTTAGCACAAGTCCAGGTCTAACCTTCAATAAAATACTAGCCCACTGGCTCACAAATAGCTCTGGTGACACGCTCTATATAGGGTGAAGGGAAATGGCTGTAAGCAAGAAGCCCAAAATCTGATGCATCCACAAGACTGCATCACACCCAAGTAAGGGTGACCTGAACATCTGTAGAGGTGGCGTAGAGGAATCTAAGAATGGTGCAGCTACCATCAAAAAGATCCTCACGAATAGCTGAATAAAGAACATCAGCACCTGGCGGCTGTACTGCAATACTGAAGACCAGTACTGTATCGGCATCATGACGTACTATGTATCGATCAAACGTCTCTTCCTCTGAAACCTCATATTTCATTCTAGACCAATGTACAGTCATCTCTTCCTCCAGCACTAGATACTATCTTAATCTGAGAAAATCATTTTAAAAACAGTGGTGAGTAATTTCACAAGAAATTACCCAGTGAGCAGTAAAATATATCTTTTATGACAAATCGTCAAACCAAAACCATCTTGAACTATTTTCTCAGTGATAAAACTCAATTTATAAAACCCTTTTTAAAATAAATCCTTATTGTATAAAACAATTGGCAAGACGTTTTTATTTCACAAAAATCATCAAATACTTTTAATTATGATAAATCCAATCAATCAAGAATATAATTTTCTCTTTTCTGAAATAGAGCTCAAGCATTTCAAAACATCAAATGAATCCCTGATTCCTTTAAAGTTATCCAATAAAAATCATTACAAACTTATAGCCAAAATGCTTACAAAAATAAACACAAAATCTATAATAGCTTGAAATTCCAATGCTGAGTAAACTTTATTCCCCTGACATTTCTAATAGCGATTCTCGCAATATTGGTTATCACAACGGTTTTCATCTTTTAATTATTAGGAGGTTACACCTCAATCATTATTAAGGTTGAGAGTTGATCATCACAATTGCATCATTATTATCATTCACAATATTCTCAATTATCTCATCATAGATAATCTCAACCC